>CAUYPK010029288.1:0-11119 GCA_963574355.1 Loris lydekkerianus
CAGGGGTGGCGAACACGCGGCTAGAGCCGCATGTGGCTCCCGGCCAAAATGAATTTCGGCTCCTTGCCTCTTATCATTATTTTGTATACTGTGGCTCTTTGCCAAGTTTGGATTTTGTTATGCTGCTTCTGAGGAGGGACCTCTGAGGAGCAATCTCCGAGCGCGTAGTCGAACTTGTTCGCCACCCGTTAGAGGCTTCACTGTATTATTGATTAAACCACTGGCCACTGGGGATCAATTTAACCTTCAGCCCTTCTCTCCTTCCCAGAGTTTGAGGAGGCAGGGCTAAAAGTCCCAAGCCTCTAATCCTGCCTTGTTCTTTCTGGTTAACCAGGTCCCCCTCCCCCCCAACTTGAAGCTACATAGGGGCTTCTGAGCCATCAGACAACTCATTAGCATATAAAAATTTACCACTTTGGAGATTACAAGAATTTTAGGAGTTATATACCAGGAAAAGAGAAAACATGACCAAACACATACTTCACATTGTCGCAACATCACATAATAAGCCTTTGATTAATTCTCGTACCACACGGTTAAGGAAACAGAGGCAGAAAGAAGCTAAGCAATTGGCCTATGGTCACAGTACTATGTAGTAGTAGGGCCTAGACCAGAAACCAGGTGAGATTACTGTTTAAACTACAAAAAGTGACCTTCTGAAATATATATATATATATATATTTTTTTTTTTTTTTTTTTTGAGACTAAGTCTCACTCTGTGCCCTGGGTAGAGTGCTGTGGCATCACAGCTCACTGTAACCTCAAACACTTGGGCTCAAGTGATCCTCTTGCCTCAGCCTCCTGAGTACCTGGAACAAAAGGTGCATGCCACAATGTCAGGCTAGCTTTTTAGAGATGGGGTCTTGATTTTGCTCAGGCTGGTCTCTCCACCTCTTGAGCTCAAGCAATCCACCCACCTCCCACAATGCTAGGATTATACAGGAGTGAGCCATGGCCCCAGCCCTGGAATATTTTAACTAAGAACATTTCAGGAGGCATTAATTTAGCTCAATCTAAACCACATGGAAATTAGAAAAACAAAAATCCATACACAAAATATTGATTAAGTCTAAGCCTTTGGTACCCACAGTAAAAAATAAATATCCAGATACAAGAATGAAGACCACTTTGCTTGCCAAGTTAGTATCTAGAAACTTTTTTACATTTATTTTAATTTTACATAATATTTTTAATGTTTCAAATGCAGCAAAAAAAAAAAAAAAAAATCTGAACAAAAAAAAAAAACTCCCAATAAACCACAGTTCAAGAAAATTCCTTGGGAAACACTTCATGCCAATTTATTTGAAATTTCACAAAGGAATTTACCCCCACTTTAACCAGCTGAGCTTTGTGCCTGCCCTTCTGACTACTTCATGATTTGAAATTTCCCCTTAAAGCTGATAAACACGAAGCGAACTGGAAAGAAAAAAAAATACCCTCTGAATTGATGGAAATGGGTGGAGAAAGAGATCATATTCCAATGAATATATTACTTCATGTGTACAAGAAAAGGAACTAAATGTACCTTTAATGTTTGCCCAAACTGTTCCATATGTCTTCATAAGCTGCGGGCCAGCCTAATAACCAACCTAAGATTACTCAAACTACTGAGGCAGCTGTGGTACATGTTTCAGAGAACTGCAGAGCTGGAATGGAAGGCAGGCAACATTGTACATTTTAAAGGTGAGGAAATTAAGTCCTAATAACCTTATTAATAACCCCACAGCAAATTAGTGATAGAGATGGAAGTGGGCAACCCACGACTCCTGACTTCCATTATACCAGGCTGCTCTTACAGGGAATTAAGAGTGAAACAAATTAAGTAGCCTATGGGGTCTTCATTTACCCTACAACCATTTCCCAGAGTCATTTTCCCTGTTAGGCCCTCAGGATGCAAAGAGGAGTCAGTTAAACGGCCAACCCAGAGGGATTTATAAGCTGTTCAAGACAAACTGAGGCCAGGAGTGGAGTGTGCTTTGCTAGAGATACGTGCAGGTGCTTTCACCTTAGAATCCTAGCCACTTAGCATGAGCTCGGCTCTTGATTATGAGAATGCATAAAAGAAGCATAAAATATAGCCAAAGAAAAGGCTATACCCAGCTGTCTCAAACCCTGCTTCGTTCTTTTGTTCCACATTCAGATATAAGAACAGGGAACAAAAAGCATGGTTACTTCCCTGTGACATACAGATTGAGCAGTCTCAGGTTCCCTGTTGGAATAGGGAAGTTCAGATAGGACCTCTCTTCTGATCTACTGTCCTTCTGGCCCAGATTATGATAGGAGTGACCTCTGTTGGCAGATCCTTAAGAGACAGCAGAAATAAAGGCAAGTGATTTGTCTTAGCTCCACTAAAATGACCTCTATCAAATTGTCTTATCCTGATCCAATGACACCTTTTAAAGGTAGCAACATAATTAGATGCTATTAGAAAATGCTGGTGGTCTTGGTTTAGAGCCATCCACACTTAAGGCAGGAAGATGGTGGACACAAAAAAGACGAAAAAGTGGCTGGAATCAATCAACTCAAGGCTCCAGCTCATTATGAAAAATGGAAAGTATGTGCTGGGTACAAGCACACAGCTCATTATGAAAAATGGAAAAGTATGTGCTGGGTACAAGATGATCAGACAAGGCTCGGTGCCTGTGGCTCAAGCAGCTAAGGCGCCAGCCACATAAACCTGAGCTAGTGGGTTCAAATCCAGCCCAGGCCCACTAAACAACAATGATGGCTGCAACAAAAAAATAGCAGGGCATTGTGGCAGGTGCCTGCAGTCCCAGCTACTTGGGAGGCGGAGGCAGAGAATCACTTGAGCCCAGGAGTTGGAAGTTGCTATGAGCTGTGATGCCATGGCACTCTACCCAGGGCAACAGATTGAGGCGCTGTCTCAAAAAAAAAAAAAAAAAAATGATCAGACAAGGCAAAATAAAACTAGTCATCCTCACCAACAACTGCCCAGCTTTGAGAAAATCTGAAATAGAGTACTATGCCACGTTAGCCAGAACTGGTATTCATCACTACAGTGGCAATAACATTGAATTGGGCATAGCATGCAAAAAATACTACAGAGTAGGCATACTGTCATTGACCCAGGTGACTTTGATATCATTAGAAGCATGCCAGAGCAGACTGGTGAAAAGCAAATCATGCAAATTTTTTCTTTAATAAAACTTGCCAGAGCTTGATGAAAGAAAGAAAGAAAAAAAAGAAAATGCTGATTTTGGCTCGGTGCCCATAAGTAGTGAGTAGGGCACTGACCACATATACTGAAGCTGGCGGAGTCTGAGCCTGGCCCGGGCCAGCTAAACAGCAATGACAGCTGCAACTAAAAAATAGCCGGGCGTTGTGGCAGGTGCCTGTAGTCCCAGCTACTTGAAAGGGTGGGGTAAGAGAATCACTTAAGCCCAAGAGTTTGAGGTTGCTGTGAGCTCTGGTGATACCACAGAACTCTACTCAAGGTGACAAAGTGAGGCTGTGTCTCACCAAAAAAAAAAAAAAAAAAAAAGCTGGGTTCAGTACTAGACAGGGTTAAGATTTTCATTCCAAGTATACCAAATATTGGTGTAGTAACTCCAGGCTTAAGAGATCTTACAACCCCAAGCCCCAGTTTCCCTTTTTGCAAAATGGGACATAATAAACAATCCTTAATAATAATCAAAAAGTAAAGAGAGAGACCAGGAATGATGGCACACATCTGTAATCCTAGCACTCTGGGAGGCCAAGGCAGGGGGGGTCCCTTGAGCTCAGGAATTCGATACCAGCCTGAGCAAGAACAAGAGCAAAATCCCACCTCTACTAAAAATAAGAAAAATCAGCTGGGCATTGTGACAGATGCCTGCAGGCCCAGCTACACAGGAGGCTGAAACAAGAAGATTGCTTAAACCCAAGAGTTTGAGGCTGCTGTGAGCTATAACACCACTGAGATTCAACCCCAGGGCGACAAAGTAAGACTCTGTCTCAAAAAAATAAATAAATAAATAAAAAGAATTAAAGAGACACATACGTAAAGTGCTCTGTACAGTGGTGACAACGAGATGGTCAATAAACAGCAGTTATTCCTTCTCTTTCTCTGTGAGACAGCTAAAAATTTATCCAAGCCATGGAACGTACTACAACCTGTATATATGCAAAGGGGCTTCTCCTGTAGCATTGAGTCACTCTGTGTTCACCTCCTCTCCTACCCCTACCCACTCCTTGGCCAAGCAGGTGTCAATTCCCCCATGATTCCCACCCCCTAGTGTACACACCCCAGTATAAACCCCAGTCACTCTTGTGGTTGGATTTTCATCAGGTGAGCTCTTCAAACAGATGGGACTCCCCTAGACAAACAGGCTTAGAGTGTGTGCTTGTTTCAGTAATGAATTTACTCTTAGCTCACAACGCCTGACTATTTTTTTGTTGTTTTAGTAACGAATTTATACTCTTGCGGGTATAAATGCACCTTTTTATAACTGCTTTGTGATGAACAAATGAATTCTTTTATTTCTCCCCTAAAGCACAATGTTAAGCTTCCTCAGGAGAGGGTGCCGGAGGGATGGGGACAGGTGTGGGCTGAAGGCACAAGAACATTTGGTGAAGCCTACCCAGGGCTGGACCTAGAACATTGTTCACTCTTTGATCTTGTAACCTCGGCCCAACAATAACTTCTCAGCAGGTCTCTTGCCATGGAAACGAGAGTTCCTGCAGGGCTTATGGCTCTGAAGGCCTTCTGCTCACACTGGCACAGGGATTCCTCACTACTCACTTTCTATACATGCCGCTGATCACCTTTCTACTGCCTGTGTTCCACAAGGTGGACTATAGCTTGCAGCAACTTCAGATCAATTCTGGCCAGGCCAAACCAATGAACTCTGTGCTATCTAGAGGGCTGCATCAACCTTTCTCTGTCTGAATCCCTTCCAAAGTTTATTCTACCTTGTGTATTCTCCCTCATTCCTAGGGTACCATATATAGTTTCTTTCTTTCTTTCTTTTTTTTTTTTTTTAGAGACAGAGTCTCACTTTTATCACCCTTGGTAGAGTGCCGTGGCATCACAGCTCACAGCAACCTCCAACTCTTGGGCTTAGGCAATTCTCTTGCCTCAGGCCTCCCAAGTAGCTGGGACTACAGGCACCTGCCACAATGCCCGGCTATTTTTTTCTTGCAATTTGGCCAGGGCCGGCTTTGAACCCACCACCCTCGGTATATGGGGCCGGCACCCTACTCACTGAGCACCACGGGAGCCGCTAACATATAGTTTCTTTATATCTTATAGTTATCTTAAAGTTAACTCTTAGAGTTATATCTTATAGTTACTCTTTTGCCATAGTTAATAATAAGCCTTTATGGGCAGTGCCCGTAGTAGAGTGGTTATGGCGCCAGCCACATAAACCAAGGCTGGCGGGTTTGAACCAGGCCCAGGACAGCTAAAACAACAATGACAACTGCAACAAAAAAACAGCTGGGAGCCTGTAGTCTCAGCTACTTGGGAGGCTGAGACAAGAGAATCACTTAAGCCCAAGAGCTGGAGGTTGCTATGAGCTATTGATGCCACAGCACTCTACCAAGAGCAACATAGTAAGACTGTCTCAAAAAAAAACTAAACTAAAAGCCTTTATGTTAAACTTTCCCTGTTTAACTATGTGGTTTCTATTTCCTTACTGGGCCTCACCTTGCTACAGGGTGAGAAGGATTTTGATACAAAGGAGATTCTCTTTTGCTACTGGCTTTAAAAACGTAGGGGCCACATGCCTGGAACGTAAGTCAGTCGCTTTAGGAGCTGAGAGTGGCCCCAACTAATAGCCAACATGAAAACAGGGACCCCAGTTCCACAGCTACATAAAACTGATTTTTAGCAGAATCATGAGAGATTTGAAGAGGATCCCAAGCTCCAGATAAGTCATAAACATGTTTTCCATTAACCTCAAGCCAACTTATGGTCATTTCACTACCACAGGAATATGCCCTATTTTTGCCAATTCTGTACCAGAAATATCTCTTATCTTAATCTCCATTCTTCAAGACTCACTTTCTTTTTTTTTTTTTTTTTTTTTTGAGACAGAGTCTCAAGCTGTCGCCCTGGGTAGAGTACCATGGCATCACAGCTCACAGCAACCTCTAACTCCTGGGCTCAAGCGAGTCTCCTGCCTCTGCCTCGCAAGTAGCTGGGACTACAGGTGCCCACCACAATACCTGGCCATTTTTTGGTTACAGCCATCATTGTTGTTTGGCGGGCCCGGGGTGGATTCGAACCCGCCAGCTTAGGTGTATGTGGCTGGCGCCTTAGCCGCTTGAGCCACAGGCACTGAGCCAAGACTCACTCTCTATACCAGACTTCTCAGCTCAAAGTCTATACAATCCTCTTATATTCCAAATTACAAAGAAAAGATTATAAAGTCAGACTAAAGAAAAATAAACTTTTCCATATAGCAGGTAATAATATGCTGGGCCAGGTGGTACCCAGATTTCCCTTCTCTTACAAATAAACATTTCAAATGTATCCACAACAGAAATATGAGCAATTCTTAGGCTATAAAACCAAATGTAGGCAAGTACTCAGAGGAAAGTGAAGTGACTATAGGTTTCCACACTTCAAGAGATGAATTTGAGTATCTGTTTTCAGATTTACAGGGCATGTTGAACAGTAAACAAGGTCCAGGACCCACCATCAATAGTGTCTAAGAAAAGATTCTCCCTTCTAAAAGCTTGGATCCCAAAGGGTTGTATCTTTTTGTACTTTTTTTCCTTATTTTGAGATGGGGTTTCACTCTGTTGCCTGGGCTACCAGGCTAGAATGCAGTGGCCTCATCACAGATCATCGCAACTTTGAACTCCTAGGCACAGGTGATCCTTCTGCCTCAGTCTCCTAAGCAGCTGGGACCAAACGATTATATGTTGAATTAAAAATAAATCAGACAGAATTCAAGAGGAAATGATAGAAAAATCACCTGTCTCCAATCTGAGGCCCAAGGACCAGCAAAGAGGAAGGCCATTGAGAACTGGACTTCATGAAGGTTTGCAACTTGAATTCTCACTACAAGGATGGTTTAAAAACCCAAATATCAGGCAGCACCTGTGGCTCAGTAGGTAGGGCACCGGCACCTTATACGGAGGGTGGTGGGTTCAAACCCAGCCCCGGTGAAACTGCAACAAAAAATAGCCGGGCATTGTGGTGGGCGTCTATAGTCCTAGGTACTCAAGAGGCTAAAGCAAGAGAATCGTCTAAGCCCAAGAGCTGGAGGTTGCTCTGTTATTTGATACTTTTATCATTATAAAATACCCTTCTTCATCTCTGGTGATGCTCCTTGATTTGCTTCGACATTGTGTGATATTAGTAATCCCACTACCTGTCAGGCACAGTGGCTTATGCCTATAATCCTAGCATACTGTCTCACAGCACTTTACTGATGGCGACAAAGTGAGACTATGTCTCAAAAAAAAAACAACAAAACAAAACAAAAGAAAGACCAAATATCAAGAATTGTATTAATCCTGCACTGGTAGTGGCTTTTACTTGGTAGAAGCAACATTAATCCTTTATGCAAACAAATAAGCATTCTTTCTTTTCTTTCTTTTTTTTTTTTTTGACAGAGTCTCATTCTGCTGCCCTGGGTAGAGTGCCACAGCATCATAGCTCAAAGCAACCACAAACTCTTGAGCTTAAGCGATCCTCTTGCCTCAGCCTCCAGAGTAGCTGGAACTACAGGTGCCTGCGACACACCCATCTAATTTTTCTATTTTTAGTAGAGATGGAGTCTCCCTCTTGCTTAAAGACTATCTTGCTGTCTTAAACTTCTGAGCTCAAGGGATCCATCCACCTCAGCCTACCAGAGTGCTAGGATTACAGGCATGTGCCTGACAGGTAGTGGGATTACTAATATCACACAATGTAGAAGCAATCAAGGAGCATCACCAGAGATAAACAAGGGTTTTTAATAATGATAAAAGTATCAAATCATCAGAAAGACATAACAATCATATACGTGCATACATGCTTCTGATAATAGAACTTTAAAAAACAAAAAGCAAAAATGGATACAATTAAAAGGAGAAATAGAAAAATCCACAATCATAGCTAGTGACTGTCAGTAATTAATAGTAGTAGACCAAAAAAATCAATAAGGACATAGATGATTTCAATCAACTTGCCTTGAACATTACAACCAACAACTGCAGAATCTATATTCTCTTCAAGTGCACATGAAATGACCATCAAGATGACCCATATGCTGGATGACGACTGAGTTCCAATTTCAAAAGACTGAAATTTTATAGCATCTATCTTCTGACCATGTGGAATTAAATGAGAAATCAACAATAAAATAGCTTAAAAAAAAAAAACATCAGATTTTTTGAACTAAACACCACCATTCTGAATAATCAATTGGTCTAAGAAATTACAAAAGAAATTAGAAAATATTTCACACTGAGTAAAATGAAAATACACCATATCAAAATTTATGGGACAAAGTTCAAGAAGAGAGAATTTTACTCCATTAAATTCTTACCCTGGAAAAGGGTTGATATTAAACCTAAAGTAGAGAGAAGGAAATAATGAAAGGCAGACGTCAATGTCAATCAGATGGAAAAAAATAGAGGAAAGTAACAAAGTTAAATATTTGATTGTTTGAAAAATTAAAATTGATGAATCTCTAAGTACTGTGAGCTGTGACACTACGGCACTCTACCAAGGGCAACAAAGTGAGACTCTGTCTCAAAAAACCCCCCAAAAAACCCCACACATATAAATATACATAACAAGAGACATTTAAGATCTCTATACCAAAAATTATAAAACATTGCTAAGAGAAACAAAAGAAAACCTAACTAAATGGACAGAGATACTATAAGATTAGAAACAGATACCATTGAGATTAGGAAACCCAACACCATTAACATGTCAGTTCTGTCCTAATCTATGTATTCAATACAATTCCAATTAAAACCTCAATAAGCTTCCTTGTGGAAACTTGACAAGCTGATTTTAAAATAGCCAAAATAATTGTGAAGCACAAAGGAGAATTCATAGTTTCTGATTTCAATATACAGCTGCAATATTCAAGCAGTGAGGTATTATCTTAAGACTAGACAAAGACATCAAAAGAACAGAAGACACAGCCCAGAAACAGATTTATATGCTGTGGTCAGATAATTTTGGACAAAAATGCCAAAGTAATTTAAATGTGAAAACAAAGTCTTTTCAAAGGCCAGTTACAGCAAAAACTAGGTATCTGTACAGGGAAAACAAAAGAAAAAAGAAAAAAGCCATGACCCCAAGCATTCCAGTGTCTGCTGCCTTTGGAAGCAGTCTGTCAAAACCTCTTCTCTGCAAAGCTATTGTTAAGCCTTAAAGTCCAAGTGCTTGCCTAGTAATAGGGAATATATATATAAAGCTCAATAAATCTTACATCTTTGCTTACCTCAATTTTTGCCAAAAGTCCCAACCTCCCAGGGCCATCTATTATGACTCAAACCCCATCCTCAGACTGCTCTGCTCATTTCCCATTTGATGCAACTTTTCCTATCCTCCTCTTCATTCCCCGTCCTTCCACTGTGTTGTCTGCAACTCTTGCTCAATGATCTGCCAGTCACATACTTCCTCCTCTACTGTGACTTTCCACTGCCTCCAGCTTAACTGAAACCTAGCTCCCTACCTCCCAGCCCCCCTCCTCAGGCTATCTCAAGCAGAGAAAGCAGCTTACTTTTCCACACCATACAGCCAGGCATTGGCAATGCGGTTTGGTAACACCTGTGCTCCCTTTTGGGGACTCCATTCTAGCCTACCCTTGTGAAATGTGCGTGTTGGCTGGTTTCACCTCTCTAACATCTTCATACCCTCCCACACTCCGTTTTAAGTCAACAGAGCAAATTCTAGGATGCCCTTCTAAGGCTCTCTATCACCTATGCAATAGCTAAATGGTGACAGTCCTCAGGTTTGGACCTATCTTCTTTTCTCTTTTCTCTCTCCATCTCTCCCCTTAAGCCAGGGTTTCTCAACCACTGCACTTTTGGAGTCTCACTCTGTCCACTGGGTTGAGTTTCACAGCATCATCATAGCTCACAGCAACCCCAAACTCTTGGACTCAAGAAATTCTTTTGCCTCAGCCTCCCAAGTAGCTGGGACTATAGACACCTGCCACAACACCCAGCTAATTTTTCTTTTTTAGTAGTTACTGGCTAATTATTCTATTTTTAGTAGAGAGATCTTGCTCTTGCTCAGGCTGGTCTCGAACTCCTCAGCTCAAGCCATCTGCCCAACTTGGCCTTCCAGAGTGCTGGGATTATAGGCGTGAGCCCCTGTGCCCAGCCAACCACTGTACTACTGAAATTTGGAACTGCATAATTCTTTCCTGGGGACAAGGTAGGGCCATCCTGAGCAGTACAGGACCTTTAACAGCATCCCTGGGCTCCACTACTGGATGCCAGTGGCAGCCCCAGCAGAGAACCACTCCTTAGGTAACTAAGTATGCTCTAACAGCTTCAAATCTCTCTCTTCATATCCGGCTCCCCATCCGGCAACTCTTAGAAGTCTCACAGGCATCTCAATCTTATCATCTATCAACTGAACTTTTGTTTTAAAATTCATCCTGTTTATTTCCAAATGAAAAAAACAAACAAAAAAAATTCATCCTGTCCCAAGTCTTCATTATCTTAGTAAATGGCCCAAACCAGAAACCTAGGAGTCATCTTCGATTCTTCCTACATCAATTCATCAGTAGTACTAATGAATTCTACCCAGGAATTAGCTCTCCAATCTGTGTACCTCTCTTTACTTTCCCTGTATCACCTCAGATCAAACCATGACAATCCCTCATGAAGGCACCCACGAGCCACCCTCCTAACAGGTGTCCCTGCTTCCACTCTTCCCACCACAGAGCTATTTTCCACAGAGCTGCCAGAGGGATCATCCCACCAAATTACGTGCCCTTATTAAAAATCTTAAGAGATTTTTTTTATAAGATTTTTTTTTGATTAAAGATGGCGGCTGAGTAACAGCTTCCCGGCAACTGGGCATGGGGAATCTGGGGAGACAAGACTCCAGACATCTCTGGCCGGTGGGATCTGCCTATGATCATCCCTTTGAGGATACAGGGAGCCAGCAAGGGACTTCTGGACCCCAGGAGGAGGACAAAAACAGTGGAAA
>CAUYPK010029290.1:0-11343 GCA_963574355.1 Loris lydekkerianus
TAAATGCAACATCTTAAGGCAATAATCACACATGTTATCATACTCGGTTATTTATTGCATTGTGTTTCTTATGATAAAAATATTAAAAGTGTTCTTCCATTTATTAATATCTTCTGCTATATCTTTCCTTAGGATTTCATAATTGTCTTATAGAGATCCTTTACCTGATTTGTTATGTTTATTCCTACGTGTTTCATTTTCTTTGAAGCTTCTGTGAAGGGGATTGTGTCCTCAATTAGCTTTTTATCCTGTCTATTATTGGTACTTACAAAGGCTACTGACTTGTGAATTGTGGGCGTTAATTTTATACCCTGAGACATTACTGTATTTCTTGATCACTTCTAGGAGTCTTATGGTTCAGTCTTTGGGGTTCTTTAAATACAAGTTCATATCATCAGCAAAGAGGGAGAGTTCGACCTCCTTCCTCTACTCCCATTTTTATGCCCCCTTTTTCCTTCTCTTACCTGATTGCATTGGCTATAACTTGCAGCACAATGTTGAATAATTGTGATGATAGTTGCTATCCTCATCTGGTTCCAGTTCTAAGTGGAAAATCTTTCAGTTTTACTCCATTCAGGATAATGCTAGCTGTGTGTTTGTCATAGATGGCTTTGATCAGTTTAAGAAATGTGCCACCTATGCCTATATTCTTCAGGGTTTTAATCAGAAAAGTATGTTGAATTTTGTCAGATGCTTTTTCCACATCTATTGAGAGAATCATATGGTCTTTGTTTTTGCTCCGATTGATATAGTGAATTATGTTTGTGGATATATGTGTGTTCAACTAGCCTTGCATACCTGGGATTAAACCTACTAGATCATGATGTACAATTTTGTTTTTCTTTTCAGTTTTTTGGCCAGGGCCAAGTTTGAACCCACCACCTCCAGTAAATGGGGCTGGTGCACTGCTCCTTGAGCCCCAGGCACCACCCAATGTATGACTTTTTAAATTAGAAGCTATAGTCTATTGGCTAGAATTTTGTTGAGAATTTTTGCAACTATATTCATTAGTGAAATTGGTCTGAAGTTCTTTTTAGTTGGGTCTTTCCCTGGTTTTGGTATCAGGGTGAATTTGCTTTGTAGAAGGTGTTGGCAAAGATTCACTCATCTTTAATTTTTTGGAATGGTTTTTGCAGTATAGGTATAAGCTGTTCTTTGAAGGTTTGAGAGAACCCTGGTGTGAAGCAATCCAGACCAGGGCATTATTATGTTGGGAGAATTTTTATTGTTTCTTTGAGCTCAGTGCTTAAAATAAGTCTATTCAGGATATCTATTTCTTGTTGGTTAAGTTTAAAGAGAGGATGTGATTACAGATATTGATCAATTTTCCTCACATTGTCAAATTTCTTGGCATAGAGTTTCTTGTAGTATTCAGAGATAATCCCTTGTATATCTGTGGCATTTGTTATTTTCGCTTTCTTGTTTCTGATTGAGGTTACTAGACATTTTACTGTTCTGTGTCTAGTTAGTCTGGCCAAAGGTTTATATATTTCATTTATTTTTTTTTTAAACAACTCTTTGTTTCATTAATTTTATGAATGATTCTTTTGTTTTCAATTTCATTAATCTATGATTTAATTTTGTATATATTTTTTTTCTTCTGCTGGGTTTAGGTTCAGATTGTTCTTCTTTTTCCTATTCCATAAGATGGCTTGTAAGTTTGTTGATGTGCTCTTTTTCTGTTTTTCAGATGTAGGTATTTAAAGCAATAAATTTTTCTCTACAGACTGTGTTTTGCTATGTCATGCAGGTTTTGTTAGCTTGTGTCTTCATTGTTGTTATGCTCAAGGAAATTAATGATTTCTTCTTTCATTTCTTCCTGCACCCAACTGTAATTCAACATAAGGTTGTTTAATTCCCATGCCTTTGTGTGAGGTTGAACATTTTTGTTGGAGTCGATCTGTACCTTTAATGCCTGTGGTCTGAGAAAATACAAGGTAAAATTTCAATCCTTTGATTCTGTTAAGGTTTGCTTTGTGTTTTAGGGTATAATATGATCAATTTTGGAGAATGTTCCATGGGTTGATGAGAACATATATTCTTTAGTTTTGTGATGGAGTGCTCTATATAGGTCTATCAAGCACAATTGTTTTAGGATTACATTTAAATCCCTTGTATCTTTGTTTAGTTTCTGTTTAGAGGATCTGTTCAGCTCAGTAACAGGAGTATTAAAGTCCCCTGTATTATGGTGTTAAGGGATATCATAATGCTCAGACTAATAAAGGTCTGTTTCAGGAATCTGGGAACACATAAGTTGGGTGCATAAATATTTAGAATTGAATTTTTTTTTGTTGTATTTTTCCCTTGACCAATTTGAAGTGTCCAGCTTTGATTTGTTGGCTTTAGTTGCTTTAAATCCACTTGTTTCTGAAATAAGATTGCAACCCCTCTTTTCTTCTAAATTCCATTTGGCCTGAAAAATTGTCTTTCATCCCTTAACCCAAGAGCATGTTCATAGACATCAGAAACTATTGAAATGAAACATTCAAATGAAACTAACATCTTATAGCCATCTAATCTTTGATAACCCAAACAAGACCTTACACTGGGGGAAGGAATCCCTATTCAATAATTGGTGCTGGGAGAACTGGATATCCACATGGAAAAGACTGAAACTGGACCCACAGCTTTCTGCACTCACAAAAATTGATTCAAGATGGATAAAAGACCTAAACCTATGGCATGAAACAATAAAAATGCTCAAATAAAGTGTGGAGAAAACACTTGAACCTATTGGCCTGGGGAAAGACTTTATGAAGAAGACTTCTGTGGCAATTGCAACAACAACAAAAATAAACAAATGGGACTTATTTAAATTCAATAGCTTCTGTACAGCTAAGGAGACAACAACCAAAGTGAATAGCCTACACAATGGGAAAGGATATTTGCATACTTTGAATTAGACAACAGCTTAATAACTAGGATCTACAGGGAACTCAAATTAATCAACATTAAAAGAACCAACAATCCCTTATGTCACTGGGCAAGAGAAATGAATAGAACCTTCTGTAAAGAAGATAGATGAATAGCTAACAAGAATATGAAAAAATACTCATTGCCCCTGATCATCAGAGAAATGCAAATCAAAACCACCCTAAGATATCACCTAACCCCAATAAGAATGTCCCACATCAAAAAATCTCAAAAGTGCGGAATCTGGTGTGGATGTGGAGAGAAGGGAATACTTCTACATTGCTGGTGGGACTATAAACTAATACAAGCTTTTTATAAAGAAGTATAAAAAATCCTCAAAGGACTCAAATTAGACATCCATTTTGATTCTGCAATCTCATTACTGAACATCTACCCAGAAGAAAAACAAATTCTTTTACCATAAGGACATTTGTACTAGACTGTTTATCTCAGCTCAATTTACAATCACCAAAATGTGGACACAGCCTCAATGCCCACCAATCCAGGAATGGATTAACAAACTGTGAATATATATACCATGGAATAATATATAATATATTATATATTATGTTATATATATGTGATATATATATATATGTAGATAGATAGATATATAGATATAGATATATAGATATAAAGTAAAACTTTCACTATACATATATATATATTTATATATGTAGTGATATATATATAAAGTAAAAACTTTTAATGGCACATTTTAGAAATTATATGGTTTAAATTGGGAAAAAAATCCAAATATCTAAAATGTTTATATAGCTCTATGGTTTTAAAATAGAAGTATTTCCACAACAGAGATAGACATACATGCACATATCCATAGTGAGAGAATGTGACAAGATGTTAAGTGTTATCTTTGTGTGTTTATATCCTTTCTTTTGTTGAAAATATTAAGGGAGTATGAAAGTTCTGGTTACATGGATAACATTTATAATACTTGATTAATGGTTGTAAGTGTGCCTATGTCCTGAATAATGTTCATTGTACCTATTAAGTAGGTTTTTACCCCTTCCAATGGCTCCCTCCCCCTGCTTTATTTTCAATGACTTTCAATTCCCTTTGTGCACATGTGTACCCCTTTTAGTTCCAAGTAATAAGAGTGTGCATGTGGTGTTTATTTTTGCATTCCTTTTTCTCAAGGTACATGTGTTTTGTTTACATACTTTGTTTTTGCACAAATTGAGTCAAGGTTATAAACATACCTACTATGCAGACACTGTGCACCACACAGAGTAGGTTTGGATTTACTCAACACCACCTTTCCTCTCCAAGCTTATTTTTATTGAGATTCACTTCCATATGTGCACATATCAGTTGATCTATCAGTTCTAACCTGGTTTTGAGTGCATGCATTTGTTTCGCCATTCCGGTGAAGTTTCCTTTAGACCCATGATCTGCAGGTACACCCAGGTTGTCACAAAAGATACTACCCTACCATTTTTCTTTATAGCTAAGTAATACTCCATAGTGTGAATATGCCACATTTTATTAATTCATTCATGTATTGGTGAACATTTTGGTTGCTTCCACATCTTTGTGATTACAAATTTTGTTGCTAAAACATTTGTATGCAGGTATCATTTTGGCAGGTGTCATTTTGATAAAATGACCTCTTGTTCTCCCCTTTGGGTATACAACAGGCAGTAGGATTGCCAGGTCAAATAATAGGTCTACTTTTAAGTTATTTGAGGTATTTTCATATAACTTTCCAAAGAGGTTGTACTACTTTATAGTCCCACCAACAATGTATAAGAATTCCTTTCTCTTCACAGTCACACCAGCATCTATTGTTTTGGGACTTTTTAATAGGAGCCAATCTCATTGGTGTTGGATGATATCTCATTGTGGGTTTGATTTGAATTTCCCTTGTGATTAGAAACATTGAGAATTTTTTCATGAGTTCTCAAACACATGAAATATATAATGGCCATTGCTGTATCTTCATTTGAAAAGTTTTGGTTCAGGTATTTTGCCCACTTAATGGGTTGTTTAATTGTTTCTTACTGATTTGCTTAAGTTCTTTGTAGATATTTGTTAACAGTCTTTTATCAGATATATAGCATTCAAATACTTTTTCCAAATCTATGGTTTGTCTATTCACTTTTTGACTATGTCTTTGGCTGTGCAGAAGCTTCATAATTTGATCAGGCCCTATTTATTTATTTATTTATTTACTTATTTATTTATTTTGTTGTTAGTCTTGTTGCCTTTTGGGTCTTCCCAATGTATTCCTTGCCCAGGCCAATATCAATAAGAGTTTTTCCAACATGTCCCTCATATTCTCATCTGACTTTTGACACACACACACACACACACACACACACACACAAAACACACTGGGGAAAGGAATTCATGTTCAATAATAAATGGTTCTTGGAAAACTGGAGATCCATATATGGAAGACTGGGGCAGGGTCTGCATCTCTCACTACTCATTTAACTCACAGTAGATGAAAGACTTAAACTTAAGGTAGGAAACTATGGGAATTCTGGAGGAAAATATCTGTTCATTCTTGAGATAGTTCACTTAGAATGATGGTCTCCAGTTCCATCCAGATTGCTTCAAAAGACATTAATTCCTCCCTTTTTATGGCTGAGTAGTACTCCATAGTATACTTGTACTACATTTTGTTAATCCATTCATGAACTGATGAGTACTTGTATTGACTCTATATCTTTGCAATTGTGAATTGTACTGCAATGAGCATTTGAGAGCAAGCATCTTTTTGATATAATGATGTATGATCTTTTGGGTAATATCCAGTAGTTGGATTACTGGATCTCCTATATTGTTTTCTTCTATTTAAAGCAATGATTATATCTTACTTCCATTAGAAATAAAACTATTATTTTTATTTCAGTCTATAATGTACATTATTCATAATGATGATCTTTCATAATATTTTTTAATTATGGAAAGTGCTTTAAACTACATTTTATTTTTGTTTCACAGTTGCTCTGTAAGTAAACCCATATAGGAATTGTTTAGGAATAATCATTAGTCTCATTTTACAGAATGAAATATTTTCCAGAAAATAATCATTCTAATGACTTTCTTATGAATCACACTGTGACAAGAGAAAATAAGTTATGTACATGGCATTATAATTGAATTTTCTTTTTTGATGCTTGAGGCATTAGTGATGTTTAACAATCAACAGACTCTCCTATATAGTAATCAGGAGCTTTTACTATGACAGAATTCCTTTACATTTGACCAGGCGTTCTTTCCTCTAATATTCAATTTGTATTTATTTAAAGGAAAGTCTTACTTCTTAGTTTGTGTAAGGTTTGTGAATTCATCCAGACATTAGATGAAAACTCCACTATACTAAACATATGCACTTTCCCCATCATCTTGGTATATTGATTAAAATACTTAATAAATATGCATAATTTACATTTCTAAGGCTTAATAAATTGAGCTAAACTAAAAATGATTTGAGGTAAATGTGATTTCCATTTCTTATTGTTAGTTCCATGTCATGTCATACATTAATTCAGTAAAATGGTCAGTGAGCAGAAAATTTCTCATCCAGGGTGGCTAAAATATGCTATTTATATTAATGACTTAATAACATTTAAATAATTATTCTCATGTACCAGATGATACCAAATTCCATTTTTAAATGATGAGAAAATTTGAAAGTAGCAGAGAAAATAAATAGGAAATTTGAAAATATGCTAAAGTTAAACCAATATAAAATCTGCTTTAATCTGAAATGTAAAAGAAAGCTATACAACAATTAAGTCATATAAGAACCCAAAGGAAAATGAGTAATAAGAATAAAAGCTCACATAACTATGTCTCTTTTTTCCTCTTTACAATTTATAGCCTATTTTAATGAGCATTTCACATGTTGAAAATATGAAAACTATTCTGTACAAAATATTTCAAGGTGAACTTGCACTGTTTGTAAAAAATAAAAAGTGATAGAGCTAATCTCCCTTCAGTATACATGTACTTTCAATTTTTTTTTTTTTTTAGTATGAAGGGAAGAATAATACTAAAATAGTCATAGGCATTAAATTACTTTGGGTAAAAATGTTAACTATTATAAGAAAGGGCTCACAATCAGTACCTTGGAGTTCTTATAAGTGTGTGATGTTCATAGAGATGTGCCCCATACTATTACAGGTTATTGATGGAAAAACCCTATTGGCATTCCTTCATGAGACTTTAAAAGATTTTGGGAAATCTCTCATGTTAGTTTGTAACAGATAATCACAGATATACATGGTAAATTAGTACAAAGATAAAACTTGCCAATATTACTACCATTGCCACTATAATTCCCTAGTGAAACTAAAGAGTAGATTCTTTCATAGGCTCAATCTGCCTTAATTACAGTGGGGATAGAAGATTCAGTGTCAGTTTAACACACTATTGAGTATGATTTGGAAAAGTTAGTACTAAATATAAATAAATGTGGACATCTTAACATTAAATAAAGATAGAAAAGGTAAACAATATGCATTTTAAAGTAAATTAACATACTATGATAAAGAATTATTCAAAATGTACAGGGCTCTATCTGTCTCTGTAAGTGAATATTCAATTTTCCACTTTACTTTCATCTATGTAGTTCAGTACAATAAATATCGAACATCTACCACAACCTAGGAGCTAACTTTTGTATTGGGAATACCACTGCGAATAAGAAATTTGTTTCCTCTTTGAGAATTATGTCCAACTGTGAATAAAAACATACCTATAGAGTATAATACAACAAAATATGCTCAGTGACAGGTGACTTGAAAGCACTGAAGATGGTGTGATTAGGGAAATAGGAAAGACTTCAGAGATGACATAATACTTGGTTTATATCTTGATACTTGAGGAATAGTCTAGATAAGCAAAAAGACAAACAATCTAGATAGACAGACATTTGCAAAGTTTTATTTAATTGATCTTTAGTGATATAGATTATTTCTATATGTTTATTATTTCATATTATCTGCCTGTTTGAAATATTTATTTGCATGAAACATTTTATAAGTATATACCATTTGTTAGGAGCTAAAGTAGTAAATAAGATAATGACATGGAATTCAAAGATTATAGTCTAGTTTGAGCTATTCTTTTATTGATTTGTAAGAACACTGTACATACTATGGAAAACATCTCTTTTTCATAACATCAAAAAAATTTCCACAGGCCTTTCAATCTTTTAAAATTATTTATTATTTCTTTTCTCTCCTATTTTATTATTTACTTCTTTATGTCAATGTATTCAAATGCTATATGTAACTTTGGTGTTATGTTTAGAAAAGCTTTCCTTACTCTAAATTTATATAAATTGTATCTATTTTATTTTTTCTTTTATTTTGATTTTAGTGGCAATTAAAAATTATAATATAGAAATAGAAAAAGTTAATATCCCATCAACCCCTTTTTACATGACTCCCCACCACTTAGCCATAACCTTTTAAGTAGCTTCAGGTTCATTTTTTTTTTTTTTTTGAGATAAACATACATGCACCAGACACACACACATTACACTTGGCTTTGTTTTGTTTGTTTTGTTTTTCATGGAAAATTGAACCCTATTGCATATTATTTTCATTAGAAGATTAGAGGTCAGAAGCCTATGGGAATTGAATAAAAAGAAATAACTTAGCTAGAGATAAAATGAGCTTATTCTCTTTCTAATTATCTGTTTGTATATTTTAGGGCCTCATCAGGTCAGCCAGACTAGGTACATCTTAACCACAATGTCCCTGCTTTTGCATGGCACAGATTTTGCACTATGTGTATAGAACTACAACATTCTTTTTTGAATTACATCGTAGCTGTGTAAATTAATGCAATTATGGGGTACAATGTGCTGGTTTTATATACAATTTGAAATACTTTCATCAAACTGGTTAACATAGCCTTCACCACATTTTCTTAGTATTTGTCTTAAGACGTTTATATTCTACATTTAGTAGATTTCACATATACCCTTGTAAAATGCACCATAGGTGTGGTCCCACCAATTGCCCTCCCTCTACTTCTATATCATTTTTACACCTGGCATGTGTCACAGAAGTATGAACATGATCAAGATTGGCTTGATATTTCATTATTGCTTTCAAATCTGGTCCCTTTGAGGCAATAGCTACCAATTAGTTTGCAGATGGGAGAACAGGGAAAAAGTGGAAGTCCTATTTTTTTTTTTTTTTGGTGGCTTTTTCCCTAAGCCAACCCCTCTTGACCTGTATATTTCTCACAAGTGATTGTTAATGGTCCCATACAGAGTGTGGATATAGCTGCTTTATATTTCTCTTACACTGTTTTGGTAATTTAAATGGAAATTTGGAGATTTCATTGTGTCTTAGTTCATGTGGGATGCTATAATAAAATACTATAAACTGGATGACTTATATACAACAGAAATGAATTTCTCCAAGTTCTGTAATTTAGAAGTCCAAGATCAAGGTGCCAGCAGTTCGGTTTCTGGGACAGTCCAATGACTGGTTTATAGATAGCCCTCTCTTCCTGTGTCCTCACATGATGGGATAAGCAAGCAAGTTCTCTGAGTTCCTTTTTATAAGGAAATTAATCTCCAACCACTTGCCAAAAGCCCCACATCCAAATATCATGGTATTGAGGATTAATTTACAATATGTGAAATTTAGAGATACACGAATAGTCTATAGATGTAGTCCCCCAGCACTCAAACCACAGACCAGTACTAGTCTATAGCCAATTGGGAACCAGGCCACACATCAGGAGATGAGTAGCAGGCAAGCCAGGGCAGGTTCATCTGTATTCACAGATACTCCCAGTTCCCTAATGAACACTGACTCCTGTTGGATCTCCATCCCACATCACCCCAATAGAAAAATTCTTCCATGAAGTCACTTCCTGGTGCCAAAAAATTGGGGACAGTTGGTCTATAGCATTCCATCCCCAGCCTGCTAAAATTTATGTCCTTCTTGCATGCAAAATATATTCATTCCATTTCAATAGCCCCAAAGGTCTTCATTTTTTTTCTGCACCAACTTTATTTTTATTTATTTGTTCTTTTTCTGATTTATTATTTTTTATTATTAAGTCATAGCTGTGTACATTAATGCAATCATGAGGCACCATACACTGGTTTTATAGACTGTTTGACACATTTTCATCACACTGGTTAACATAGCCTTCCTGGCATTTTCGTAGTTATTGTGTTAAGACATTTATATTCTACATTTACTAAGTTTCACAAGTAACCTGGTAAGATGCACTGCAGATGTAATCCCAGCAATCACCCTCCCTCCACCCATCCTTCCCCTCCCTCTCCCCCTTCCCCCTATTCTTAGGTTATAACTGGGTTATAGCTTTCATGAGAAAGCCATAAATTAGTTTCATAGTAGGGCTGAGTACATTGGATACTTTTTCTTCCATTCTTGAGATACTTTACTAAGAAGAATGTGTTCCAGCTCCATCCATGTAAACACGAAGGAGATAAAGTTTCCATCTTTCTTTAAGGCTACATAATATTCCATGGTGTACACATATCACAATTTATTAATCCATTTGTGGATCGATGGGCATTTGGGATTTTTTCATGACTTAGCAATTATGAATTGGGCTGCAATAAACATTTTGGTACAAATATCTTTGTTCTGATGTGATTTTTGGTCTTCTGGGTATATACCAAGTAGAGGAATTACAGGATTGAATGGCAGATCTATATTTAGATCTCTAAGTGTTCTCCAAACATCTTTCCAAAAGGAATGTATTAATTTGCATTCCCACCAGCAGTGTAGAAGTATTCCCTTTTCTCCATATCCATGCCAACATCTCTGGTCTTGGGATTTTGTGATATGGGCTAATCTTATTGGCCTTAGATGGTATCTCAAAGTAGTTTTGATTTGCATTTGTCTGATGATTAAGGATGATGAGCATTTTTTCATATGTCTGTAGACCGTGCGTCTGTCTTCTTCAGAGAAGTTTCTCTTCAAGTCCCTTGCCCAGCCTGAGATGGGATCACTTGTTCTTTTCTTGCTTATACATTTGAGTTCTCTGTGGATTCTGGTTATTAAACCTTTGTCAGAGATGTAACCTGCAAATATCTTATCCCATTCTGAGAGCTGTTTGTTTGCTTTACTTGCTGTGTTCTTGGCTGTGCAGAAGCTTTTTAGTTTGATCAGTTCCCAGTAGTATATTTTTGAAGCTGCTTCAATTGCTCAGGGTGTCCTCATAAAATACTCGCCCAGACCAATTTCTTCAAGGGTTTTCCCTGCACTCTCTTCTAGTATTTTTATAGTTTCATGTCTTAAGTTTAAATCTTTAATTCAGTGAGAATCTATCTTAGTTAATGGTGAAAGGTGTGGGTCCAGTTTCAGTCTTCTACAGGTTGCCAGCCAGTTCACCCAGCACCATTTGTTAAATAGGAAATCTTTTCCCCACTGAATGTTTTTAATTGGCTTGTCAAAG
>CAUYPK010029292.1:0-36927 GCA_963574355.1 Loris lydekkerianus
AAGTCTCTAGCCACGGAAAGTCTCTAGCCACGGAAAGTCTCTAGCCACGGAAAGTCTCTAGCCACGGAAAGTCTCTAGCCACGGAAAGTCTCTAGCCACGGAAAGTCTCTAGCCACGGAAAGTCTCTAGCCACGGAAAGTCTCTAGCCACTGTACTTTCTCTATTCTTCCCCTCCAGGCCAAAGTGATTGCTCTAAAACACAAGTCTGTTCGTGGCACTTCTTTGCCTAAAACTTTTCAATGACTCTCCATTGTCATCTGGATAAGGTCCAAATTCTTTAACATGACCCACTAATTGCTTAGAGACCCAGCCCACACTTCTCTTTCCAAGTTCAACTTTTCACCTGCCACTACCCATCTTCAGCTCCCAGCATATCCCCTTCCATAGTTCCAGCCAGATCGTACTTCACTCAGCTCACTCTCACCTCTGGGCCACCGAATGTGCTGTTCTGCTGTTCTGTCTGCCTGGAACACCCTCCTCACCTCCCTCCCAGTCTATCTCTTACTCATCCTTTAGTTCTCAGCTGACACATCACTTCCTCTGAGAAGCCTTCTGTGACCTCCCAGGCTGGGCTGGGTGCCTCTCCTGTGTCCCATAGTCCCTTGATCATTTTCTCTCATAGAATTTACTACTCTGGATCGGAAATTCCTGGTTACCAATTTGTCACCTCTGCCCTTGGGTTGGCTGCCTGGGGACAGAGATGGTCTCTTACCTGTTTTTCTCTCCTTCTCCCACCCTTCCATGTTGGTATAAGGCAGACATCCAGAGAATATGGTGAATGATGCCTGAGGGGTCACTTCAAGAGATGGGGCATCCCTGGGGAACATGCTTCTACTCCCAAACACTAGGATGAGCCCAGTTATGGTCAAGAAGGCAACTCTGGAGAGACTTGGGGTACCATCAAAAAGGAAATATGAGCCCAAAGATCAAGGAAGCACTCAGACATTTATTCAACACCCATTACATGCCAGGTAGTGAGTTAGACTCTTTTTACATGCTGTCAACTAAATTCTGCAAGGGAAGGCAGTAGTAGGAACTCCCTTTTCTCAACGAGCAAACCAAGGTTCAGAGAGGTAAAGTGACCACACAGCTGTCTGCTAGGTTGGATGGACAACAACCACTTGATGCCAGATCCCTGATTCTTCTGCCTTCTCAGGTGATGGCAACCCCAAGGAAAGCAGTCCCTTCATCAACAGCACTGACACGGAGAAGGGAAAGGAGTACGATGGCAAGAACATGGCCTTGTTTGAGGTGGGCTGCTGCAGCTGCTGGGCCCCCACCCCCGATTCATCATCTTGACTCATTAGCCTTTACCTTCCTCCTGGGGAACAGTACCCTTCTCTCCACCCCACCTCACACCCAGTTCTTCCCTGAGCCTCCCTCATCCCTCCATCTCTATCCCTGGCATTACCCCTCGCTACTTGCTCTCCTGACCTTGACCTGCCCTTTTCTGTCTCTGCTCTCCTTGCCTGTTCTGTCTCTACTCTTCCCTTTCCATCTCATCCCAATCTCAGTGGTTTTGCCCTATTTGTCCCCATCTGTCCTCTACCATGCAGCTCACCCCCCTCCTCTTCCAGTTCCCCAGCCTCCTAACGCTGGCACCTTCCCTCCCTAGGAGGAGATGGACACCAGCCCCATGGTGTCCTCCCTGCTTAGTGGTCTGGCCAACTACACCAATCTGCCCCAGGGGAGCAGGGAGCATGAAGAGGCAGAAAACAATGAGGGTGGAAAAAAGAAGCCGGTGCAGGTGGGAGCCTTGTGGGAGAAGAAATGGGGGAGGAAGGATGGATGGAAAGGGGAAAGGATGGGTGAGGGAAAATGGATATGGATGGAGGCAGAGGGGTGGGAGTTGGGGGCTGGGAGAGAGGAGGGAAAGGACTAGAGGGAAGGGGATGAAGGGACGGGATGTAGAGAAGCAAGTAGAGGGTAGAGGAGCAGAGAGGAAGGAGGAGTGGGCCTGGGGTGCTGGTGAGGATTAGAGGCTGCAAACACTGATGCTGGCCTCCCCGCAGGCCCCGCGCATGGGCACCTTCATGGGCGTGTACCTGCCATGTCTGCAGAACATCTTCGGCGTCATCCTCTTCCTGCGGCTCACTTGGGTGGTGGGCATTGCAGGCATCATGGAGTCCTTCTGCATGGTCTTCCTCTGCTGCTCCTGTGTGAGTGACACCCTCCCCTCACCACCCCCTGACAGCTGGGGCTTGGCAGAGGCCTGGGGGTGGGAGGTGGGAGGATGGAAGCATGAGACCTGAGCTTTTTATAGGAACCACTGCTTATGATCTTTGAGAGTAAATTAGGTCTGACTGGTCCTTCCTACATCTCATAGGCTTGTCCCTGATGGCTATTAACCAGGTTTTGCCTGGATCTCTGAGCATGTGTGTATGTGTGTAATTACACAAGTAATGCAGATTCATTGATGAAAATGATAAGCGTAGAAAAATAATAAAATTCACTGATAATTTTATAATAGTTAGCTGCTTGATAGGTCCAGACTTACAAAAAATATGATGATGTGTCATAAACGTCAGTGTAACTGGATTCCTTTCATTCTCTCTAAAAAATCAAATATTCACTGAACTCGTCTCAACACATTTACACGTCCTGGTACATAACCTTGAGACAGCTCTGCATGCAAGGAAACCAGTGCCAGAGCTATTCTGCCCATTGTATAGGTGAAGAAACTGAGGCTTAGAGAAGTGAAGTGAGTTGTTTCAGGGCACACAGCTGGTCAGAGGCCAAGCTGGGATTTCCAGAGCCCTCTGATGCTGTAACTTGCGCTCCTTCCATTTGCATGGTGAATATGAGGTTTTCTTGAGAAGAAGGACTTGGCAGGAGTAGAAGTTGGAAGAGGCCCAGGGAAAAGCTCAGCGGAAGAGAACCTGTGGGTTTGGCTAGTGTTTATGGGGTATAAGTCTTGGCCCCACCCAGGCCACTGGGGCCCCCACCCCAGCCACCACTCTGATGATCTCTTTCCTCAACAGACGATGCTTACGGCCATTTCCATGAGTGCAATTGCAACCAATGGTGTCGTGCCTGGTATGTGACTAGGGCTTCTGGGGGCCTGGGAGAGGGGAAGGTGACTGGTTGTCCAGAAGGAGGGATGGTGGCCTGGGCTTTGAGGGGCATCAGGATCCAAGAGGGGCACTATTGCAGACAGGGGGCCGGGCTGTCACTATTCTCGGGGCAGGCAGGGCAGCCCTATCGGGGTAGAGGGATGAGGCAGCTGCTGATGTTGAGTAGGGCAATGGTAACCCTCTTCCCTCAGCCTGAGACCTTCCTCTCCACCATCCTACTTTCTGAGCCATGACCTCCTTACAGGGGTAATTAGCAACATGGTAATTAGTGCTACAAAATCCATGCAGAGTGGGTTGCCTGGGTCTCCTGCTAGTGCCCTTTCTAGGGCTGCATCCCAGAGTGCCTCCCTTTCTGTTCCTGTCACTGAGCCTCCCTCTCCCCTAAAGCAGCCCCATGCCCCTGGCCCCTCTTGCTGACACTAGGTTCTCTCCGCAGCTGGTGGCTCCTACTACATGATTTCCAGGTCTCTGGGCCCGGAGTTTGGGGGCGCCGTGGGCCTCTGCTTCTACCTGGGCACTACCTTTGCTGGGGCCATGTACATCCTGGGCACCATTGAAATCCTGCTGGTGAGAGGGGCTGAGGAGGAGGTGTGGGACCCCAGGCTGGCAGTCAGTTAGTAATGCCGCCTGGACACCTGTTATAGGTCAGGTCATTCAGGAAGGCCAGAGAGAAATCAGATGTGGTTCTGTTTCTAAAGAGTTCACGGTCTAGTTGGAGAGACAAGATATAATAATTATGTAACATAAACAGCTGTCATGAATCAGGAACCCTCTGAGCTCTCAGCATAGTGCCAAATGCTTTACAGTGTTTATCTTGAATCTATATGAGGTTTAAGTATTACAGTGCTCATTTCTTAAAAGAGAAGTTCAGACAGGTGAGATAACTTGCTCAAGGTCACTTAGCTACCTGGCAGAGTGGGTTAATCAGAGTTAAAATAATGGTAGAAATAAGAACAGCAATGTCACACGACAGCTAGCATTTTGTGATTGCTTCCCACATGCCAGGGACTGTGCTAAGTACTTTATGAATGTTCATTGTAGAGGGCTGGCTGATGGCTGTTGGGTCGTAAAAGAGAAGAACCCTGTGAGGGAACCATGTGAAGAGCTCTGTTAGAAATAGTGACTGATGGGAAGAAATTAGGTGTTTGAAGACAGAGCAGGTGACTTGGTCTCTTCTCTTTCTGCCCATGTTAGGGCATGGATGCTGGTAAAGGTTCTAGTATACAGAAGTGGAGCTCACATTTACCAAGCTCCTATTCTCCAGGCCCTGAGGCTTGCAGTATGTTATTTTATTTTATCTTCATGATTCTACCGTTAGTGAGAAGGTAGCCATTTTACAGATGAGGGGAGCAAGGCCCAGAGAGTTTAAGGAATGCATAGAAGGGACATGAACTTGGATCGTTCTGACTCTCAGAGATTGAACTAGTTCATTATACCACACTGCCTTGGAAAACTAGAAGTAGAAGGTGCCACAGATTCTGGTTTGGGGGTGGGAGGGAATGAAAGACCCAAGGAGGCAGATGACAGGAGAATAATAGACCTCTAAGAATTTTCCAAATTAAATATTTAAAAAATTGTTATAGCTAGGCGTGGTGGCTCATGCTTGTAATCCTAGTACTTTGGGAGGCCGAGGTACGTGGATCACCTGAGCTCAGGAGTTCAAAACCAGCCTGAGCAAGAGCTAGACTCCATCTCTATTAAAAATAGAAAAATTAGCTGGGCATTGTGATGGGCTCCTATAGTCCCAGCTATTTAGGAGGCTGAGACAGGAGGATAGCTAGTACCTGGGAGCCTGAAGTTGCTGTGAGGTAGGACATCATGGCACTCTATTAAGACTCTGTCTCAGAAAAAAAAAAATGTTGGCTCAGCACCCATAGCTCAGTGATTAGGGCGCTGGCCACATACATAGGGGCTGACAGGTTCGAACCTGGCCTGGGTCTGCTAAACAACAATGACAACTACAATGAAAAAGAAAATAGCTGGGCATTGTGGTGGGCGCCTGTAGTCTGAGGCAAGGGAATCACGCAAGCCCAAGAATTTGAGGTTGCTGTGAGCAGTGTGACGCCACGGCACTCTACTGAGGCCGACATAGTGAGACTCTGTCTCAAAAAAAAATATTTGTTACAAAAGGAATTATGCCCATTACAGAAAATTGTGAAATATCAAGGTAAAGAAAAATGTAAAGAAGGAAATAACAGTCACCCAAAGGAAATCACTGTTAACATTTTGGTGTATTTCCTTCTGGCTTTTGTTTGTCTATGTAATATTGTATTCTGTATTTTGTAAAATATACCTTCGTATCATGTTTCTTTAAATAACTTGAAATTCCATGTAAATACAATTTACAAGTGAAAATAACTTTTGTAAGACTATAAACCTTTAGTATAGAAATTTTAGAAGATACAGATGGGCAAAACAGAGGTCTCTCATCATTCAGGGGAAGCTATTGTTAACATTTTGATGTACCTTGGGCGGCACCTGTGGCTCAGTGGGCAGGGTGCCGGCTCCATATACTGAGGGTGTTGGGTTCAAACCCAGCCCCAGCCAAACACACACAATAGCTGGGTATTCTGGTGGGTGCCTGTCCCAGCTGCTCGGGAGGCTGAGGCAGGAGAATCTCCTAAGCCCAGCAAGTGGAGGTTGCTGTGAGCTGTGATGTCATGGAACTCTACTGAGGGTGATAAAGTAAGACTCTGTCTCTAAAAACAAACAAACAAACAAACAAAAAAACATTTTGCTGTACCTACAAACACACATATAGCCACATATACATCTTTACATATAAATTTATAAAAATGAGATCATAAAACACTTTTTTAAAAACTTGATTGTGTTTACCTAATAGAACACAAATGGCTTTTTGAGTCTGTCCATATAAATCTATGTCATCGTGCTTAACAGCTCTAAAGTCTATGTAGGAATATTATGATTTATTCACCCATCCTCTAGCTATGAATATCTAATTTATTTTCACCTTTCTGTTAATAATAAAAATTTATTAACAGAATTAATAATACATTATAATAAATATAGTTAATAATAAATAAAATAAAAAAATTATTATTAAGAATTATAATTAGGATGGCACCTGTGGCTCAAGGAGTAGGGCGCTGGCCCCATATACCAGAGGTGGTGGGTTCAAACCCAGCCCCGGCCAAAAACTGCAAAAAAAAAAAAAAAAAAAAAGAAAAAAAGAAAGAATTATAATTAACAAAAATAATAGAAAATAAAAACAATTGTTTCCAATATCCTTGCAGTATCATTTTTTAATGACTGCCTTGTAGTCCTTGCAGGGCAGGCCATGCTTCCTTAGCCTTTCCCCTGTTACTGAATATCATTTTCAGTCTTACACTCCTGTGATTATGCTGTTCTGGGCATTGTTTTCTCTGAAGCCCTGCCTGTATCTCAGTTTATTTCACTGGGGTGATTTTCGGTTGATCCTTACTGGGCCATGCGCTGGGCACTGTTTGAAGGACAGGGCTGCTGACTTAGGTCTCTCTTCTTCCTGCCTCTCCCCCACAGGCTTACCTCTTCCCAGCCATGGCCATCTTCAAGGCAGAAGATGCCAGTGGGGAGGCAGCAGCCATGCTGAACAATATGCGTGTGTACGGCACCTGTGTGCTCACCTGCATGGCCACTGTGGTATTCGTGGGTGTCAAATATGTCAACAAGTTTGCCCTTGTCTTCCTGGGTTGTGTCATCCTCTCCATCCTGGCCATCTATGCTGGGGTCATCAAGTCTGCCTTCGACCCCCCCAACTTCCCGTGAGTGCTGCTGTTCTGAGCCTCAGGCATTGTCTTGCTACCTCCCTGGCCCTGTTTCAGGGGCTGCACACCAGTTTCTGGCAACCCCACCCTCCGTCTAAAGAATCTGTGTGGTGTGGGTTAGGGGTAACCTCTCTTGGAGGGAAAATCTCTGTTGGTTTGGGGGCAATCTCTTCAGAGAGGGATAACTTTTCTGGAGGTAGAAATAACTGCCCTTGTGAGAGCAACTTCTTGCTGGTTGGGTTGGACTTAGGAAAAGCTAAGAGATTCTGACTTCTGAAAGGATGGACGGTCTGTGGTAGGAAAACCTCCTGGAATGGGACAATCTCTTAGTGTTGGACTTTTCAGAATGGGAAAGGACACAGAAGAGAGGGTCCCAGGGTGCAGCTCCCTCTTGTTTTTGCTGCTATCCTTAGTCCCCTCCATCCACTGCCCAGAGGAGGAAGGCTCTCCGGGATTTCTGTCCATGGTGCTGAAAGATAGCATTGCACTAAGGTGTGGTTCTTCACCTTGGCTGTGGATCAGAAGCACTCTGGGAGACGAAAATATAAAAACACTAATGGCCAGGCTCCATCCATATTAATTAGGTCAAAATCTCTGGATATGGGGCCCGGACATCTGTGTTTTTTAAAGCTCCCCAGGTGATTCTATTGTGAAGCCAGGGCACGGTTAGGTCACTCTTCGTCTTTCTCCCTTGTTTCTCTCCCTAGGATCTGCCTCCTGGGGAACCGCACGCTGTCTCGCCATGGCTTTGATGTCTGTGCCAAGCTGGCTTGGGAAGGAAATGAGACGGTGACCACGCAGCTCTGGGGCCTTTTCTGCTCCTCCCGCTTCCTCAACGCCACCTGTGATGAATACTTCACCCGAAACAATGTCACAGAGATCCAGGGCATTCCTGGGGCTGCCAGTGGCCTCATCAAAGGTCTGGGGGAGGGAAGAAGGCTGGTATCCGGGGAATGATGCAGGGATTGTAGGTTAAGCGGTCAGAATTAAGGGGCCCTCCTTAGGATTCAGTTAAATTCAGTCAGTTTTAATTGACCACCTACTCTGGGCCATGTTCTGCCCTTGGCATCATTAGGAGGAAAGAAACTTATTAACTTAATAAGTGTTCACCAAGTCCCTACTAAGTGCCCAGCACTGTGCAAAGCACCAGGAACACAAAACAAATAAATCTCAGTCCTTGGCCTCAAGGAATCTAATGGCAGAGGCAGATGGATTAGAAAATAATTATGGTACACTTATACATGCATTCAGTGACCAGAGACTGCTCAGGGGAGGAAGTGTTATGTGGATAAGGTGGCAAGCCTGGGTTTCCTAGACTCACCTGGGGAGGCTTTTAAAGGACAGATGGGAAATTTTCAGTCATACCAGAGAAATAATGGGAATTGCAAAGAGAAGAACAGCTTGCCTAAAAGCATGCAGACACAGAAGAGTATACTGTGTCCTTCCAACCACAAGTGAGTTGGTATGACTGGGGCACAAAGTGGAAAGGAAGGAACGGAAAGAAGTGACGCAGGACAGGCTGGCATCGGCCGGACCATGGCAGCCCTGGAAGCTGTGTTGAAGAGTCAGGACTGTATCCTGGAGGATACAGTGAGGAGCCTCCAAAGGTTTTGAGTAAGGGAGGGACATAGTCAGATCTTCACTCCTGAAGAATTAAGGGGCCCTCCTTAGGATTCACTCTGGCTGCTAACGTGGATGGGTTAAAAGAGGAGAGAAGGAGAGAGAGGCTGGGAGTCCAACAGGAGGCTGATGCTATGGGGATGGGAAAGAGATGATGAGTTTCTGAGCTAGAGTGATGGAGAGATGTCAGTGGGCATTCCCACAGTGCTTCTAAACCAGGGCTGTTTTGCCACTCGGGAGGCATTGGGCTGTGTTGGGAGACATTTTTGGTTGTCAAAACTGAAGAGGGATTACTGGCATCTAGTAGACAGAGGCCAGGATGTTGCTAACTGTCTTACAATGCTACAGGATAGTCCTCCACACCAAAAAATTATTTGGCACAAAATGTCACTAGTGCCATGGTGGAAGAGCCCTGGGTGGAGAGAAGGGGGGTATTAAAGGGAAATTAAGGAGGGGGAAATAGACAGAATTCAGAGATGCTTTTGACTTGGGGGAAGTGGAGAGGGAGTTTTGAGGGCAAGGTGTTTCCTGGTGTAAGGAATATAGGAAGGGAGCTGGTTTGGGGTGGGTGGGTGGTGAGAACAGTTTGGGATGCACTGAGTCAGTCTGAGATCGGTATTTATGAACCTACTTATCCCTCTAGATTGCTAGATCGGACTATTTGATGGCAGGGACTAGACCTGGTTCATCTGTGAAATCCCTGCACGTGGCCTGGCCCCATTCAAGTGCTTAGGAAATGTCAGTGAAAGTAAAATTGAGCCAAAGCTGGGGGCAGTGAGATCTGTTTTTTTTTTTTTGTTTGTTTGTTTGTTTGTTTGTTTTTGAGACAGAGTCTTACTTTGTTGCCTTCAGTAGAATGCCATGGCATCACAGCTCACAGTAACCTCAAACTCTTGGGCTTAAGGGATTCTTTTGCCTCAGCCTCCCAAGTAGCTGGGACTACAGGTACCTGCCACAATGCTTGGCTATTTTTAAGAGACGAGGTCTCACTCTGGCTCAGGCTGGTCTTCGAAACCATGAGTTCAGGCAATCGACCCACCTCGACCTCCCAGAGTGCTGAGATTACAGGTGTGAGCCACTGTGGCCAGCAAGATGTGGTTGATCTTGACCATGGCTTTTTGCCCAGCCCACCCCATGGTCCCAGAGCTCTGATGCCATGACTTCTCCCTGAACCTCTTATCTTTCCACAGAAAACCTCTGGAGCTCCTACCTGACCAAGGGGGTGATTGTGGAGAGGAGTGGGATGTCCTCCGTGGGCCTGGCAGATGGTGCCCCTGTTGACATGGACCACCCCTATGTCTTCAGCGATATGACCTCCTACTTCACCCTGCTGGTTGGCATCTACTTCCCCTCAGTCACAGGTGAAGGGGAGCTCAAAGAGGGAGGACTCTGCCTGGGAGTGGTGGGGAGGTGAGAGTCATTGATCATGTTGGGAATGTCTTAGTCCAGCAACCCCATTGTGTAAGCAGGAGCCAATAATTCAGTTTCCATTGGACCAATGAGGGAATTGAGGCCAGAAGATGCCAAGTTTATGCCCAAGGTCTCAGACAAGTCAGCATGCTAGAGCTAGGTCCTAGGCTCCCTGACTCCGAGGCTGGTGTCTGTCCTTCTTCGTCTGGTCTCCTGTGGCTCTGATGCCTGCTCTAGCTGTACTTCTGTTCACAGGGATCATGGCTGGTTCTAACCGCTCTGGGGATCTGCGGGATGCCCAGAAGTCAATCCCCACTGGCACCATCCTGGCCATTGCCACCACCTCTGCTGTCTGTATCCTGCATTTCTGGGCTGGGACCAACCTTGGTGGGGGAGAACTGAAGGGAGGGTACCTGAAGTTGCTGCCTTCCTGGCTGGTTCAGGAGGGGAAGAGAGAAGAGGGGCTCCAACTTTGGGGATTTTCCTTCATTCTCTGTTGCAGACATCAGCTCCGTTGTCCTGTTTGGGGCCTGCATTGAGGGGGTTGTCCTGCGGGACAAGTAAGTAAGAGCATTAAGGTTGATTCTGTTTGGGGTGAGGGGTGGGCACAGGAGGCTAAGTTCTGGGTGACACACCCAGCAAGGGGAGCTGGAACCTGTGTGAGGGGCCTGTGGGAAGGTGGCCATGGGGATTGCTTGTAAAGCCACCTTCTTATTTTTTATTTCATCTTTCTCTGGTCACTCCAGTTCAAGGAGCATGAATGGTGTCTCATTTCCTTTAGGATAATGATAATGAAAATTTCCTTTCCTTTTCTTTAAAATTGATTAATTCATTAATTCATCTAATATTTTCTGAATGTTTTTGTGTTGGTCACTGTCTGCAGTTCTGGAGTGAGCAAAGATAAACAATGCATGGTTTTTGTCCTGAAAGAGTTCTTTGGGGGTGGTGGTGACTATACTGGCAAACTGAATTTGAATGCAGAGTGGTAGTGGTGGTCCTACAGGGTAGCCCAATGGCGTGGCATGCAGAGAAGGCTGCCGTCCAATCCTCAGAAGTCTTCCCAGGGGACAGAAGGCTAGAAATGTCTCCTACACATCTCATTTGTCCTTCCCACTGTCAATGTTGTGTAGGTTTGGGTGACTGGAGGAAGAAAGGTATTCCAGGCAGTGGGGACAGCATGAACAAGTGTGGAGGGGAGAAACAGCTGTGCTGCACATGTGTGCATATGTGTGTACACCTATGTGTATGCATGTGTGAATGCACGTGTGTGTGTGTACACGTCCACAGTACATGTACATGTGTGTGCATGCATGCCTGTGGCTGTAAGTGCCACCATGCTCCTGGAGCATTCACTTCTGAAGCACACATAGCCAGCAGGGTAAAGCAGGAGGACCTGTCACAAAGCCACTTTGCACTGACATTGCCAGGTTTCTGTAAAGGAATGGAATGAGGGACATGAGGCTGGGAACTAGGCTGGGATCAGGCCTGGAGGTCTAGTTTTCAGTACCAAGAAATTGGAGCTTTATGTACATTGAAAAATAAAACAAACAAACAGGAAATGCTGCAGAGTTTTAAGCAGAGGCATGACCTGGCCAAATGAACAATTTGCATCTGTGGCACCTTTAGCTTTAGGGCAGTTTAATGTCCATTCAGCTCATTTTATTTAGCCACAGACCACCTGCACAATTACCAGGGATCCAGAAACCCATCCTCTGTAGCCCTTTATCTGATTCGTGGAGTCAGCAATGACACCTTGGAGCGCGACTCCAGGAACAGGCTTCTTTCTTCCTACTGAGACTGCATCTTCCATTTTAAGACAGTGTCATTGTTAGAAAATCCTTTTCTTTGATTTTCACACCAACACCACACAACGAGACAAGCATCCCCATTTTTCAGATAGAGACACTGAGACTCTATCAGGCTAAGAGGTTCATCCAGAATAACATAAGGTCAACAATTGACCATTTACTAGAATCACATCAGTACTGTGTTCTAGGCATACGCCTTTCACATGTCTTATCTCCTTTTTTCCTCTCACCAGTCATATGAAATAGGCTTATATATTTATTTTTTTTGGAGATAGCAGTTTCACTCAGTTGCTTAGTCTGGAGTGTAGAGGCACAATCATAGCCCTCTGCAGCCTTGAACTGCTGGGCTCAAGCAATCTTCCCACCTCAGCCTCCTGAGTAGTGGAGATTACAGGTACAGGCCACCACAATCTGCTTATATATATTTATTTATTTCTTTTTATTGACACAGAGTCTCATTTTGTGGCCCTTGGAAGAGTGCCGTGTCATCACAGCTCACAGCAACCTCCAACTCTTAGGCTTAAGTGATTCTCTTGCCTCAGCCTCCCAAGTAGCTGGGACTACAGGCACCCACCACAACACCTGGCCTTTTTTTTTTTTTTTTTTTTTTGTAGAGACGGGATCTCACTCTGGCTCAGGCTGGTCTCAGACTTCTGAGCTCAGGGCAATCCACCTGCCTCAGCCTCCCAGAGTGCTAGGAATACAGGCGTGAGCCACCACATTTTAAATTTTTTTGTAGAGAGAGGGTCTTCCTGTGTTGTCCAGGCTGGTCTCAAGCTCCTGGCCTCAAGAAATCCTCCAATTTCAGCCTCCCAAAGTACTAGGACAATAGGAATGTGCCACCACACCTGTCTAATTTAAAATAGTTCATGGAGAATAGGGTCTTCCTGTGTTGTCCAGGCTGATCTTGAACTCTTGGCTTTAAGCCATTCTCCTATCCTGGCTTCCCAAAGTGTTGGTATTATAGGCGTGAGCCACTATGCCCAGCCTATGATTGGTTTCTAATGATCTTATTTTACAGCTCAGGAAACTGAGGCTCAGAGAGATTAAATGACTTGCCCAAGGCCACACACACAGGAAGTGCCCAGGAAATACGGTGTTCTTTCTCACCCTTATGGAGGCTAATTCTGTGGTTGGCATATAGCTGTCCTGCAGTCGGTGTGGGGAGATCTGCCCTGGGATCTACGAGCCATTGCTCAGCCAGCATCTGTCCCCTTGTTGCATCGTTCCAGGTTTGGAGAAGCAGTGAATGGCAACCTGGTGGTGGGCACACTGGCCTGGCCCTCTCCCTGGGTCATTGTCATCGGATCCTTCTTCTCCACCTGTGGGGCTGGGCTGCAGAGTCTCACGGGGGCCCCACGCCTGCTGCAGGCCATCTCACGGGATGGCATTGTGCCCTTCCTGCAGGTCAGTGTGGGGAGGAAGACAGCCCGGGAGCCCCATAGCCTTCCCCCCTGCCCAGCCAGGTTGCTGCCCAGCGAGGCTGCACAGTGAACCAGGGCTACTAAGAAGAAAGGGTGAGCCTTATTTGGAATTTGACCCATGGTTGGGGCCATTTTTTTTTTGTTTGTTTTTTTTTAAGAGACAGAGTCTCGCTGTGTCGCCCTTGGTGGTGTCACAGCTCACAGCAACCTCCAGCTCTTGGGCTTAGGCGATTCTCTTGCCTCAAGCTCCTGAGTAGCTGGGACTACAGGCGCCTGCCACAATGCCCAACTATTTTTTGTTGCAGTTTGGCCAGGGCCGGGCTTGAACCCACCACCCTTGGCACATGGGGTCGGCGCACCACTCGCTGAGCCACAGGTGCCACCTGGTGCCATCTTTTTAGGCATTATCTGCTCTTAGGGAAAAAATATATATCCTTCTTTTGGCTCTGTGGTTGGTCAGAGACTCAGGGAGCCAGGCAAAGGGCAAGAAAAGGGTAGCTCTTTCCATGGTGCTTAAAAAAAAAAAAAAAAAAAGATTTATGGAGCACCAGGTCATGGCCGCTCACTGACCCCCTGACAGCTCCTCTCCCATCTGGCCCACTGGAGCTTCTTTCCCCTCCAGGGATCATTTGAACTTCCTTGCACTGGGGTACCAATGTCAGGGTGGGCGAGTCACAGCAAAATCCTGCTGTCTCTTTGGGTTGCCTAGAGGACGAGAAACACAACATCCTCTCTCTTCCTCATTGGTTCTAGAATCCCTGCCTCTGCTCCACTGGTCCCCAAACTGGGGAAGAGGGGTGAGTAGTCCTTCAGGTCTCCATCCGCATGATGGTTTCTCTGTTCCCAGGTCTTTGGCCATGGCAAAGCCAACGGAGAACCAACCTGGGCTCTGCTCCTGACGGCCTGCATCTGCGAGATTGGCATTCTCATTGCGTCCCTCGACGAGGTTGCCCCCATTCTCTCCATGTACGTGCCTGCTCTCTTGACCTCCCTGCCACTCAGTGCGCTTCTCTACCTAGACCCCTCAGCTGTGACCCATGACACCCCACCCACATGCTTTCATAACCCCAGCAAGTTCCCCACTGGCCACAGAAGCCCACCCTTTGTTATATGGGGATTCATCCCCTCATGTAGTAGGGTGTGTTGTAAGGGGATTCAGCGCTAAACTCCATCCTTACTTATTTACTTATTTTTGAGTCAGAGTCTCACTATGTCACTCTTGGTAGAGTGCTGTGGTGTCACAGCTCACAGCAACCTCCAACTCTTGGGCTTAGGTGATTCTCTTGCCTCAGCCTCCCAAGCAGCTGGGACTATAGGTGCCCACCACAATGCCTGGCTATTTCTTGTTGTAGTTGTCATTGTTGGTTAGCTGGCCTGGGCCGGGTTCAAACCCACCAACTTCGGTGTATGTGGCTGGCACTGTAACCACTGTGCTCCGGGTGCCAAGCCTCTAAACTCCATCCTAACCACCAAGCATGACTCAGCCACCTGCCTGGTTTCTTTCCCATCTCCCCAGTCTTTCTTTACACCTGTATTTCTGTTTCTCCTCCCCTTGGCCTCTCTGTCCCTCCTGGGACCTTCCTCTGTTCTAGGTTCTTCCTGATGTGCTACATGTTTGTGAACCTGGCCTGTGCTGTGCAGACGCTGCTGAGGACACCCAACTGGAGGCCGCGTTTTCGATATTACCACTGGTGGGTACCCTATCCCCCATATCCCCACTGAACCATTTGCTTGCTTCCACCCCAATCCCCACCTCACCTCAGCCCACCCTCTCTGGGTCCACAGAGCCCAAACCTAAACAGGGAACCCTGTCTCCTCCAGCTTTTATTGTTAACTCTGATGAGAAAGGGGCTGGAGGGAGTCTCCTTGCATTCATAGATAACAAAATTACATCATCATAAGCTATCTCAGCTGTAACCCCTCCCCTGCCCGTGGTGCCCAGCATCTCACCACACAGCATGGAGGTTAGAAGTCAGCCTGACCTGAGTTCAAGTTGTGCCTCTGCACTTCCTAGCTGGGAGCTCTTGGGCTGATAATGTAGCTTCTTGGGACCTCACTTTCCTCAGCCGTGAATGGCACAGTAGCTGCGCCTGCCTCATGGGCTTCTTGTGAGCATTGCATAGAAGGTGCTCATTTTGTGAAGGCTATTCTCATCATTTTAATTTATGGTCCATGATGGCCCCCCAGGGGCAGAAAGGGCAGAGCAGGGATTATCATGCTTGTTCTACATAAAAGGAAACTGAGGCTCAAAATAGAGGAAGGAACTGGCCCAAGGTACTCAGCAAGACCATGGCATACCTGGACCATAGTCTTACTCAGAGGGCTGCCTGACTCCCCATCTTGATGCCCCTGCTTTGCAGGAGGCCTCTTCCTAGGAGGGCCTGCTTCCAACTCCCCCAGAGACCCTGCCCCCAGCCCATCCAGACAGGCTTATCTGGCAAGGTCCAAGGCACAGGGATGGGGTAGTATGCTGATTCAGCAATTGGACAGGGCATGGGTGGTGGCCTGTATGTGACTGCTCATTCTTCTGGAAGGTCTGATATCCCCGTGGTCCACGTGGAGGTGATGGCGTGGGCCTCCCAGGTCTTTCCCAGGCCCTGCTCCATGTCACTCTTGCTGTCCAAGCCCTAGTTCCTCTGACAGCCCTGCCAGACTCAAAGGCTGGGTCTCCCTCCTTGTCTAGGACCCTCTCCTTCCTGGGCATGAGCCTCTGCCTGGCCCTCATGTTCATCTGCTCCTGGTACTACGCGCTGGTGGCCATGCTCATTGCTGGCCTCATCTATAAATATATTGAGTACCGTGGGTAAGTGCAGGGTTCTGGGAAAGGGCCCATTTTAGGGTGGGGGAGAGGTTAGGGGGGTAGATGGTGGGGGTGGGATGAAGCAAGGAGCGGGAGATCATGGTGCTGGAGTGGAGGGCAAGGGTGATGTGGATTGGGGAGAGGCTTTGAGAACTGGACAGGAGTGGTAAGAGAATGCATTGCGAAGCCATTTTCCAAGGCTTGACTGAGCCTGAGCCAGTTGGCAGGAGTGACATACATGTCCTTTCTGAGCCTGAGCTAGATGGTTCCACCCTGGGGCAGCTGGAGCGGAGTGGACAGTTCTCCCTGCCGCTTGCCTCTCCTGACCCCCTTCTCACCCCAGGGCAGAGAAGGAGTGGGGCGATGGGATCCGAGGCCTGTCTCTCAGCGCTGCTCGATACGCCCTCTTACGCCTGGAGGAAGGGCCTCCACACACCAAGAACTGGAGGTAAGTGGGGTGAGGGCGTGAGCCAGTGGGGACCAGAGGGCCAGGCCCTGACCCACCCTCAGGCTTTGTTTTGCTGGTGGCCCCTGGATGCTCAGCCTTGTCCTCCCCTTCCACCTGGAGCACCCGGGCTGAGCTGAGTTCCAGACATTCGTTCTCCGAAGGACACCCACCACACCAGCCTCCTGATCATCTATTCATTTGCTAATTCATTTATTCCATCACTTGTTCGAACTATTTATGAATGTGTGGCAGGCCCCCTCCTGTCTTTGGGGATGTGGCTCTTCTCACAGTTCTGTGGAGAAGGCACATGTAGACACATCAACATCACGTATGGTAGGTAGCATTTGTGCTGGGAGAATTATTCCCTTTGAGAAGTACAGGGGCTCTTAGGCACCTCTACAATAATGACAATTCCTCCATTTTATTCACATGGAAATCAGGGGCCAGACTGGGTCTCAGAGGTCATGGAATCTTCACCTCCTGCCTCTCAGCCCAGGGTGTTTCCTAATTGTATGCTTAGCCCCCCCACCTCCATCTCCCTGAGTTTCAGTCTGCCAAAAGTAAAGCCTGGAACTCTGAACAATGCCTAGGGCTCTGTTGGCTTGTCCTTGCTGGTGCCTGCTAAACGGGGGCTTCCAGAGACTGGGACTTTGCATGATTTACCCGTGAACTCTCAAGTGCTTAGCACAGAGTCTGGCCCAGAGTAGGTGCTTAGAGAATTCTGTTAAATCACTGGTTGGTTGGACAAATGGGATGGCTAAATGAGGAAATGAATAGATGGATAGACATGTGAACAGATAAAGGGATAAGATATCCCCTTATAGGTATGAGGGGATAGTTGGGTAAACAGATGTAGGTGTTAATGGCTAGTGGGTAGGTAGATGCATGGATAATTGAGGCAATGCTGCATGAACAGCTAAGTTAATATGAATGTGAGTAGATAAATGAATGACAAAATACGTGGTTGAATGGGTAGATGAGAGAGAGGAATGGAGAGGTAGATGGGTGGATGGATGGATGTGTCCAGAGATGGTTGAACAGGCTGTTATTCAAGGAAATGGATGGATGGTTGCTTAGATGAATGGGTGAGTGATGGGGTGACAGATGGATGGGGGCATAGAGGACAGACGGTTAGGAGAGTTGGCCATGGGTGGGTGGGTGGTAGGTGGATGGTTGGGTAGGTGGTAGACAGTCATATGACCCTGCACTTTCTTCAGGCCCCAGCTGCTGGTGCTAGTGCGTGTGGACCAAGATCAGAATGTGGTGCACCCCCAGCTGCTCTCACTGACCTCCCAGCTCAAGGCAGGGAAGGGCCTGACCATTGTGGGTTCTGTCCTTGAGGGCACCTTTCTGGAAAACCATCCCCAGGCCCAGCGGGCAGAGGAGGTGAGCAGAGACCCTGGTGGGGTGTGGGAAGGCCAGATGGTCTTTATCACTTGGCTCTTTCCTTCCTTACCACCTTTGGGATCAAAGCAGGTGCAAGCTTTTCTGCCCTCAGAGGAGCCCAAGGGCTCAGGGACTGAACAAAAGAACATCAGAACAAGAACAACATCCTAATCCATTCCTATGGATTAGGAAATTGTGGCTTAGAGAAGTCAAGACAGAAAACCAAGATTCAAATTAAGGCCATTTGAATCCTACTCCAGACTTCTTCCTGCCAAAGTGTAAACCTTTCTAAGTGTTTTCACAACCATGGACTCTTGATCCTTATGCTGTTGGAGTTGACATGGTGAGCGTCCACATTTGGCAGGGGAATGAACTGAGGCCCAGAGTGGGGAAACATCTTGCTGTGATCATAAAGCCTGCTGGAAGCGCAGGATCTGAAGCTGGGTCCCTGCTCTGTGTGACCTGCCCTTGTCTCTGTCCACTAGTACATGCCCACAGAGCAGCGGACAGAGCCAGGGTGGGCTGGGGAGCCAGAGTCTGTAACAAGTGCACTAAGAGGTGTTTGGAACCCGATGGTAGTAGCCATGGAGAGAGTAGGTGTGTCTGAGATCCAGGCCTTTCTCCCCTCAGGGCTATGGCTAGGAGTGGAGAGAGAACAAAGGGGCCCAAGGGAGGTGAGGTGAGATAGGGAGGGGCACCCCTGATGGCTTGTGACAGTTGCCATTTCTGCCTCACTGGGCCATTCACACCAATCTGTCAGGGCCCAGAGCTGGAGGCCTCCACTGGTCAGTTCAGTTCAACATGTAGTGGCTGAGAATGTGCTATGTAACCGGCACTGGGTGAGGCACAGGAGAGATGGAGATGTTTAAGACCAAGCCTTGGGTGGCGCCTGTGGCTCAGTGAGTAGGGCACCGGCCCTATATGCCGAGGGTGGCGGGTTCAAACCCAGCCCCGGCCAAACTGCAACAAAAAATAGCTGGGTGTTGTGGCAGGCGCCTGTAGTCCCAGCTACTTGGGAGGCTAAGGCAAGAGAATCGCTTAAGCCCAGGCACTGGAGGTTGCTGTGAGCTGTGTGATGCCATGGCACTCTTTATGCCAAAGGGCATAAAGTGAGACTCTATCTCTATAAAAAAAAAAAAAGGACCAAGCCTCAGCCCTCAAGGTGCTTGCGGGCTGGTAGGGATGAGAACACACAGAGAAGGCTCTGTGAGCCCTCAGGTATTGATAAGTACTGTGGTACGGTCAGTAACATCCAAATCAATGTGTTGGGTATTTATGGTCTGTCATGCAGGATACTAACTGTGCACCATACTGTATTGGTTCTCTTTATTCCTAAATGTGGCTGTCATGACCCCCAACTTGACAGATAAGAAAACCAAGACTTGGCCTGCTCGTAGCTCAGTGGTTAGGGCACTGGCCACACACACCGAGGCAGGCGGGTTTGAACCCAGCCCGGGCCAGCTAAACAAAAATGACAACTGCAACAAAAAAATAGCTGGACATTGTGATGGGCACCTGTAGTCCCAGGTACTTGGGAGGCTGAGGTAAGAGACTTGCTTGAGCCCAAGAGTTGGAGGTTGCTGTGAGCTATGATGCTACAGCACTCTAACAAGGGTGACACAGTGAGGCTCTGCCTCAAAAAAAAAAAAAAAAAAGAAAGAAAGAAAAGAAAACCAAGACTTGTAAAGGTTTAATGACTTACCAAGATCACACAGCCAGGAGTGGCAGATAGGAATGGAATTTCTGTGTCTTTGGCATTGGACTGTGGTTAAGAGTGTAAGAGTGTGGGGGTTGGTGTTAGACTCTCGAGACTTGAATCCCCACAGTAAATTTAGCTTTGTGTCCTTAAGCAAGTTTTGATTTCTCCAAGCCTCAATCGCCTCATCTAAAAAATGGGAAGAATAAGAACACTTCCCTCAAAATACAGATTGAATGTGCATTCTAAATGATTATCATTATGCTACTTAAAAAATTGTTAAAACAAATCGTCTGAGAAACCAGAGAAACCCAGTTGAATTCAGACTGGGGCAGGGTGGTATCTGAGGAAGGTGACATTTGAGTTGGGCCAGGCAGGGTGTCAGGGGACATACCTCAGGGTGGGGTGGAGAGCATGCCCCTGTGGGAGACCGTTGTGGGAAGTGTGGGGTTGGATCATGAAGAACCTGGACTGATCAACAAGGAATTGCGGACAAAGATGATGGGAAATCACGCATAGCTCTGGGGCCAGAAACTGACATGGTCAGTCAGAGCTGAGCTTCGTGAAGATTGGGATGGAAGGAGGGGAGAGACAGGAGGCAGGGAGGCTGCAAGGGGCCCAGCCAGGGGCAGGGAGGCCAGAAGCCAGTGCTGATCTGACCGCACATCCTCCTACCCCAGTCTATCCGGCGGCTGATGGACGCAGAGAAGGTGAAGGGCTTCTGCCAAGTAGTGATCTCCTCCAACCTGCGTGACGGGGTGTCCCATCTGATCCAGTCCGGGGGCCTCGGAGGTCTGCAGCACAACACCGTGCTTGTTGGCTGGCCCCGCAACTGGAGGCAGAAGGAAGATCATCAGACTTGGAGGAACTTCATCGGTAATTGGGCGGGGGAGGGCTGGGGCGGGGCTTCCCAAGCACAGCAGCCAACTGTGGATTCAGCATATGCAGGTGACTGGTAGTCAGTGCTGGCCATGTGCCAGCCACTGTGCCAGGCGCTGGGAACCCAGCTGTGGATGGATGAGACAGTCTCGACTGCACAGGGGGTGGGGGTTGGGGAAGGCAGTGCAGGGCAGTGGGAGCAGCTACAGAGACTGGGAGGGGAAGTCTGTATCTCAGCTCTGGTTCTTTCCAACTGTGCAATTTGCCCTCTCTGAGTATCAGACTCCTTGGTAATCCTTGCTGATAGTAATGTTATAACTAACAGTCATTGAATGAGCTCTGAGTGCCAGCAGGTTGAGGCTTTCTTTAATTCTCTCATCAGTCCTAGGAGGCCTGGGTGTCCTTATCTCCATTTTCTTGGTGTGAGACTGAGGCAGAGAGAGATTAAGAATTTTGCTTCAGGTCACAAACCAGCCCAGGGTCTACATTGTCAATGCCAAGCTATTCTGTCTCCTTTGTAGGTAGATCATAGTTACAAAGTGTTGGGAGGATTCAGTGAGGTTGTGCATGGTGGGTTCTTACTAATCGGAAAGGACAGGCAGTGTTATTGCCATTTATCAGATGGGGAAACTGAGTCCCAGAGCGGTTGAGGGCTTTCCCCTATCCTCAAACCAAATATGCCTTGAGATCTGGGTAGATGCTGGTTTTCTCACTACTCAGCCCAAGGTCAAAGCCAGGTGGAGTGGAGTGGGGTGCTGGGTCCTAGGAGCCCCTGTGCCTGGTGCTGTGTGTTAAGGGAGACCAAATCGCTATTTCCCCCCTCTGGCTTCCTTGGCCTCCTCCAGAGCTGGTCCGGGAAACCACAGCTGGCCACCTGGCCCTGTTGGTCACCAAGAACGTCTCCATGTTTCCTGGGAACCCCGAGCGCTTCTCTGAGGGCAGCATTGATGTCTGGTGGATTGTGCATGACGGGGGCATGCTGATGCTGCTGCCCTTCCTGCTGCGGCACCACAAGGTGAGCGCATGTGACCATGCATTTATACACATGCTCATGCGAGCCCCCATGTAAGGCTCGTGGGCGCTGGCCAGGGCCACCTTCCATGTCCTTCCTCCCTTGTGAGCTTCTGGGAAAGGGATCTGATAACCTCCTTCATTCTATAGGTGCATTGCTGGAAGGGAGAGCAGTGCTTGACCCAGGGGACCCTCAGACCTAAGGGAGCTTTTGTACGAATTGGCCCCTGAGATAGAAGATTTCAGGGCCACCTGACTATGTGGGGAGTGGGTGGGAAGGATTGGGGACAGGATGCCTTGGCCTCACTGCATCTGGGCTGGATCACTTTCATCCCTTGTAGGTCTGGCGGAAGTGCAAGATGCGTATCTTCACCGTGGCCCAGATAGACGACAACAGCATTCAGATGAAAAAGGACCTGACCACATTTCTGTACCACTTACGTATCACTGCAGAGGTTGAGGTAGTGGAGATGGTGAGTCCCCAGGAGATACTCCTGGAGTCACACTCAGATCTCTCCTCTTGGCCTCAGCGCCAAAAGGAACAACCCCAGCACCTATCGGCTTCTGATGCCAGATCCCTTTCCTCATATTCACCTGTTAGCCTTTGACATCAACGTTCATCCATCCATCCTTCTCTATAAGAATAGTTATGTCAGGCTCAGCACCTGTGGCTCAAGTGCTAAGGCATCAGCCACATACACCTGAGCTGGCGGGTTCAAATGCAGCCCGGGCCCGCCAAACAGCAATGACAGCTGCAACCAAAAAATAGCCGGGCGTTATGGCTGGCGCATGTAATCCCAGCAACTTGGGAGGCGGAGGCAGGAGAATCACTCGAGCCCAGGAGCTGGAGGTTGCTGTGAGCTGTGATGCCACGGCACTCTACCCAGGGTGACAGCTTGAGGCTCTGTCTCAAAAGAAAAAAAAAAAAAAAGAATACCCATATCTAACCAGTCTCTCATATATGACAGGTACTGTTCTATATACTATATATATATGTATGTATTTCTTAGAAATGGGGTCTTTCTATGTGCCCAGGCTGGTGTCAAAATCCTGTGCTTAAGTGATTCTCTTGCCTTAGCTTCCTGAATAGCTAGGACTATAGGCGTGTGTCACCATGCCTGATTGGTACAAGTGAGATAGATAAAATTATCAGCATTTCCATTTTATGGATTAGGAAATTGAGGAACAGAAAGGTTAGGTATAGTCATGTTCTACTGAATGATGGGGATGAATTCTGAGAAGTGCGTTGTTAGGCAATTTTGTCCTTACCGGAGCATCATGGAGTGCACTTACATAAATCTAGATGGTGTAGCTTCCTATACCCTGGGGCTGTATGGTGTAGCCTGTTGATCCTGGGCTACAGACCTGTACAGAATGTTACCATGCTGGACAGCTGTAGATAATTGTAACACAATGGTATTTGTGTATCTAAATGTATCTAAACATAGAAAATGTACAGTAAAATATGGTATTCTAATTTTATGGGACTACTGTTGTGTATGCAATCTATCGTTGGCCAAAACGTCATTTGCAGCATATGAGTGTAATTTGCCCAATATTGTAAGTGGCAGAGCCAGGATTCAAACCCAGGGAGGCTGGCTCTGGAGCCTTTGCTCCCAGCAATTCTACTCTACCACCTCTTGTCCATCCATGCTCAGTTTATTTATCCACCACCATCCCTCTGTGTATTCATTAATGTACCCATGTATTACTGACGTGTTCATTCACTCACGCATCTATTCATTCATCCCTTTGTTCCTTTTTCTGCTTCTTTGCCTTCCCTATTCACCTAGGTAATTAATAAATCCATTCACTATTAGTTCATCCATTCACATGCCTGGTCCTGTGTTGGGCTGAGGAGTCAATGAGCTGCCTGCTTTCCAGAGTGTGGCCCTCTCTGCTCTATCCTTACCTCCCGCAACTCTTGATGAAATCAATTCTGTTGGGGGAAGGGAAGCCCTAGCCTGGCAGGAGGAAAGGGGACCTGCTCCCTTTCCCCAAGCTCAGAACTTCTGCTTTCTTCGTCTGTCCCTCTCACTGTCTGCCATAGCATGAAAGTGACATCTCAGCTTACACCTATGAGAAGACACTGGTGATGGAGCAGCGCTCCCAGATCCTCAAACAGATGCATCTAACCAAGAATGAGCGGGAGCGGGAGGTGAGGCTGCCCTGACTGGGTTCTGGAGAGCTCCAAGCTGCTGCCAGTGCTGGGTCTGCACAGGTGTGGGATGGCCCCGTGCTGACTCCTGGCCACTGGCACTGCCCCCTTCACTCTCATCACCCTGATTCTCCCCAGTCGTCCTTCCTGATACTGGTCTCCCTGCAGTGGGGGTACACACTGCTGCTGCACCTACCAAACCCCCCAGCCAGGAGCCAGAGGGACCTTAGCATGGGTGACACATCTTCCTCTCTGTATGTGACTTCTGGGGCTTGAGGGAGAATAATAGGAGCTAAATACGAATGGCTCGTGAGTCCTTGGTGGCATGGGATGTCAGTACGGGGTACAAGAGTGCTTGTCAAAGACTCTTAGGGAGTGGGTAACAGATATATAACCAATAGGGGATAGTTAGGGGCAAATCTCCTAGGGTGTGATTGGTGAGGTTTCAGGAGTAATGGTGATAAGCCCCCTGTGGTGTAAGACCTCCCAGGTGTGGGTAATGTGGGACCACTGGTCCCCTGGAATATAGATGAAAGACCCACTCAGGGATGGAGTCCTTGGAGAAACGAGTGGTGGAACTCCAGGCTAGGGGAGAAGAGCTCCTGGAGGTGGGTGATACGTTGCTTGGGGAATGGGTGGAAGATCCTATAGGTGAGGGTGATAGGACCATGAGTTATGAGCCTGGCCTGGGTAGATAACGTACTTCTCAGAATGTGGTTGATATATCGTCAGGGGAATGAACGAGAATGGATCCTCCAAGGATAGGGGTGTTATCCAAGAGTGATAGTGAAAGTTGTAAGAAATGGCACATGTGCATGGTCCAGGCAGAACTGAAATTGGACTGTAGTGCTAGGACAGAGCCTTGCTGTGCCAGGTGTTAACCTTTTGGTTGCCGGATGGTGGGGAGGTCTGGGATTCTAGGGGTTCTTGGGGTTCCCCACCAAGCTTGTTTTGTTTAACATTTGCTCTGGACAGAGGAGCTGGGATGGCCAGGTCAGTGGTGTAGTACCTATCTGGTCTCAAACTATTGCAATATTTTAGCAACTGGTACAGTTCCAGAAAGGGCACATCCTGGCTGAATGCCAGCCCTGGTGGTGGCTTTTTACAGGGCATGGGTGGTGACTCCCAGCAGTGCTGGTGCTAACCTGTGTCGCTTCCTAGATCCAGAGTATCACAGATGAGTCACGAGGCTCAATCCGGAGAAAGAACCCAGCCAACACTCGGCTCCGCCTCAATGTCCCAGAAGAGACAGCTGGTGACAGTGAGGAGAAACCAGAGGAGGAGGTGTGCAGCTGAGGTGGTTTGGCCCTAGTCAGTCAGAGCAGAACCTTTGGTCTGCAAAGGAGTCACCTTCTATCCCTTCATTCATCTGTCAGGTGCAGCTGATCCATGACCAGAGTGCTCCCAGCTGCCCCAGCAGCTCACCATCCCCAGGGGAGGAGCCCGAGGGGGAGGGCGAAACGGATCCTGAGAAAGTGCATCTCACCTGGACCAAGGACAAGTCGGTGGCAGAGAAGAATAAAGGCCCTAGTCCTGTCTCCTCTGAGGGCATCAAGGACTTCTTCAGCATGAAGCCGTACGGGACTGGGGGCTAAGGGCTGTGGGCTGGGGTGAGCTGAAAGCGACAAGGCTGTGCCCCGTGGCAGAGCAAGTGGCGGCAGGCGTCCTGGTCTGCAGTCTGCAGACCCAGCTCAGACATGGTCTTGCTTTCCCCATCTGAAACTTGGGGCCTCGGGCCTGATTGCCAAGGGTCAGTATTCCCAGGTGCAGGCAGTGGAAAGGTGAAGGATGTGGGGACTAGAGGGACAGGACCAGTAATGGTGGCACAAGTCCTCAGCCTCTTCCTCTCTTTTGACCCCTCTTTCTTTCTCTCTTTGCTTTTCTTGTGTTTCCTGAAGGGAATGGGAGAACTTGTAAGTGCTTCAGCATTTTTTCCTTCTCTCTCCTAGGTTGTTGCCCAGGGTCCCTACCCTCCTCACTCTATCATGACACCAAGTTGGTGCCCTTAACCTTTGGGGTCTTTCACTAGCCCAGCTTAGAGAGGTCTGGGGTTGGTGGTCTCCAGCTTGCTAGGACCGGGCTCCACCCAGCAGCCCGGTTCGGGCTGGGAGGGCGACTGGATCCCGCTCTTCCCTTCCCCAGGCTCACGCTCTCTGTCCCTCCCCCCTCCCGCAGGAACCAGTCCAACGTGCGGCGCATGCACACTGCCGTGCGGCTGAACGAGGTCATTGTGCAGAAATCCCAGGACGCCAAACTTGTTTTGCTCAACATGCCCGGGCCTCCCCGCAACCGCAATGGAGACGAAAACTGTATCCTGGACTTAAGAGTTGGGGGGACATGGGAGGTGGACGTCAGGGAACTTGGGTCCTAGCCCTGGCGTGGAAGAGCTGAACCCTTCCTGCTTCCGGATTAGCACCTCGAACAGGGACGCGGGTGCAAGCGTTCCCTGGCGGCCACGCATGAGCCCAGTTTCGTTGGAAGGGAAGGTCACCGGGTCTTTCTCCTTGACCCGCTCTCAGACATGGAATTCCTGGAGGTCCTAACAGAGCACCTGGACCGGGTGATGTTGGTCCGCGGCGGCGGCCGCGAGGTCATCACCATCTACTCCTGAGAGCCAGGACCAGCCCCGTGGCCCTGGAGCCCTCGCCACGCCCCCCCGCCACCGTCACCGTTTACATACAGACCCTGTGCCCGTGCCCCGGCCCCTTACCCCGCCGCCTGAAGCCGGAGGCCACGCCTGTCGTCGGGGCTGACTCGGAGAGGGCGCCCCCATGCGCGCAAACCAGAGTCCCCTAGAGCCCCACTGGCTCCTGGGTCTGCGCCGCCCTTTTTCTAAGCCTGAGCTCGTCCGGTCGGAGAAGACGCTGCAATAAAGGTCGGGAGGAGGCGCGGAGGGCAGAGGAGCTGGGGCCTCGAGGACCCCCAGGTAGTCCAAGCTGCCCCTTTTCCCCTCCCTACGCCCCGCCGTGGTCCCCGATCTGCGCTCCTCCGGCGCTGCTCTCCGGCTCCCGGCGCCGGGTGGGAAGGGCGCGCTCTCCGGCTCCGCCGCCCCTTCTCCTCGAGCCACTGGGCGCGCGCCGGCCGAGCCTATACATAGTGTACAGGAGACATCGAGTGTATTTTTAACGTCCCCATATTTATGTGACTAGAAGCGCATCAGACTTCTCACCACTGTCGAGCTCTCCCGCTGGGGAGTACCCCGGAGAGTCGGAGGCCTCGGGAAGCTAGGTTTTCCTTGACGTCTGAGAGTTTGAGAGCAGAAGTGTTTTAGGCCCAGGCGGGGGTCGTGGTCCTAGTCCCTCGACATCCCCGCCCTGCTCTCGCCCTTTCCGCGCGCCCTTGGCTTCCCACCCTTCCCTCCAGTTCTTTTTGGAGAGGAGGCGAGACGTGTCCAACTTTTGCCGGATTCGCCTCCCAGCGGACGTGAGCTTCCACAGCGGCTGCAGAGACGCGCGCAACCTCTTCTCGGCTCTTATGCAAGTTGGGGCCAGGATAGGGGAGGGGCGCTCCTCAAGGGGAAGACACGGAGAGAGAGGCCCGCGCCCCACCGAGGAAGCCCCGTCTCGGTGCCTTCGCTGGGGAGCAGGCGTCTCTCCTCAGTCGGCTTGTCGCCTGCTTCCCCTATCCCATGTCTCTTCGCCAAAGACTGAAATCGTGGAGCTGGAGGGCTCCCCTCCCCAGACTTTCCTCCAGACTTTCCTCCCTGGGACAGGTGAAGGAGGCGGCGGAGCGCCACCCCTGATGTTCCCACCCCCAGGGAGGCAGCTCGTCCCGGGAACGCAGCCGCCTGCTCCGTGCTCTAGGTCTGGGCCTGGCTGCTTAGCAGCGGCCTCTTGTCTGGTGTCTCCCAGGCACCTGGCGTAGGGGAGGGCTGGAGTCGCCACACGCTTTGTTATTAGCGCCTCTCTGCCCTCTAACTGGGGTCCAAAGGCCTTTGACTTCCCCAACTCCAATCTTTGGCGCTTCCGCTCCAACCGCCCGGGCTGAGGCGCCCTCTGTCCTCAAAGAAAGCGCGTTGGCCGTGTTTCTTTTTCCCAGGGTATGCTACTAAGGGGGGCAGGCACTGCATGCTCGTTCCAGCACCCTCTGGGACTGGGTACAGTACCTCCAGCCCGAGGGCCCTGACCTAGGCACCTAGTTAGATATATCTTGCCACCTCCTAGAGCTGGGGCCACTGAGTACCTGACCTCACCACCTCCTTTCCTTTGAGCCCAAGGCAGAGAGCTGGAGCCATCCTAGACAGGGTCAGGCTGAGGGTAGGTCTGGAGGTCTGTTGGTCAGGCCAAGGACCCTCTGATAATTTAATCAGGCCCTAAGTAGATTCTTTTATGTACCACTCATAAAGTTAGACGTGTTAAACACCAGCCCCCTGTATCCTTCAGAAGACCTCCCTCTGAGAACCACAGCTGGGTCCCTTCTTCTAGGGGGCCTGAATATTATTGCTGGGCTAAAGTTGTGGGCTACATAGGAGAAAGGGGCTGTATCAACATCAATTAGGGAACCAAAGTTGCACTATCTGGACCCAGACAGTCTGGTTGGCAAGAGCAAAGTTTCCGTTGATGAAAAAAAATCCCGAGTTTTCTGTGCTACATGTGCAATATTTGTTATGAATGTTATCATAAGTCATTCATCAAATTATCTTTATAATCACTGTAGCTAGATGTTTCATGTCCATTCAAGTGACTTTTATTCTGAGTGCAATATTTCAATAGCCTTGTAGTGCTAACTAGTGTTGCTTTTGTTTTAGATAATCTATGTGCAGGGCAATGCAATGAAGTTGAATTACCCTTGTAAATAGGAGAGGTTGCAAACCAAATCAAGAGTATTTATTACTATTATTAGGCCTGCCTTTAATTTTCAGTGTTTCAGTATTCCGCATCCTGCCTCAGTACTGATCTTGTGTTCTTTGTGCCAATATGCAAAGGAGAGGGTTGGTTCTTTCCTTTATTGTTGAATGCTCCCATTTAATGCTTTATGGCTTTTACTGTATTAATTTTTTAGACTCCCATCTGCACAAAATGCAATAAAAATAATTTTATTATACCCTTCATGGCCTGAGGTGTGCTGTTTTGGACACTCCAGGAGAACCCCACACTCTTAATGATAAACACTGACCTTCACTGACAGTTGGGCTGATGCCTCAGGTCTGATAATCTATTGACAACACCTCTGGGGCCCTGGCCTAACTAACATCTGGCAGGCACTAACTGGTGTCAGGCTGCACTGACATCCCCTAGGAAGTAGTGAGCACACACTCAGCACTAGGTGTCAGGCTTCACTGACTTTCCCCATGAGGTAGTGAGCTAGGTGAGGCTCACTCAGTGCCAGTGGTACTCTGGTCCCTAACGCCCCAAGGTCCTGTGTTACTTCATCATAGCCACCCCAAGTTTAACAAATGCTTTTCAAGGCTCCTTCAGGTTGTGACTATAGATTCTGCCTGCCCAATGGGTAGAACAGAGGGTGGCAACTGAGAAAAATGTAAAAACAGGAGTGTCCTCTGTCCCCACCCCCCACAATGGCCATTAACCAGAAATGGCCTCCTCATAGCCCTTTCTTTCCTAGAATGAGGACAAGCCTGACACAATGAATGACTACCAGAAGCAGGATGTTGAATATAGCAGTGTAATTAGCCAGTGGGCTTTTGCTCTGAAGTGTTATTAAAAGCTTCTAAGTAGATGAGCCATGTACACACAGAAGGTAGGGTTAAAACAGGTTTTGAGGTCTGACAGTACATAGAGGACAAAGGAGGGCAGACCGGAGTCCTCACAGCAGGGCCCCTTACATTGTGACTCTGGGAAAGAGTGCTCTGAAAAAAGGTGATGTAGATATTCACACTCAAGAAAGATGAACACAGCTTTAACTTTTTCATTTTAATTAAAAAGTAATCATTTCATCTTATTAACAACACAAGAGTTCCAAAGAGGGAAAACAAAACACTATATAACACAAACAGGTTGGAACATAAAATGCTGCCATTTGGGGACCTTGAGTTTTGAAACCATTGTTTGCTCAGCAACTGTCATGGACTCAGCTTAAGTTGCTGCCCTTCCTCACCCCTGCTGGGGTCCTCCAGACTGTGATCCTCAGGACTCCAATGAGCACACTGCCTAGGGAGAGGGCAGCTTCCTGTGGCTCCACTTTGAGCAACAAACAGCCAGGAGCCCTCCCTTTTAACTTCACTCTGGCTCCAAAGTTATTAACAGCCGTCCGTCTCGACATGTCTAGCTACTCAAAGTCTGACATCAAAATGGTTCCTACCTCCTGCTGCTCAGAAAACAGAGTAAGTCTAGATGAAAATGAGAGCCTTGTTTTTTGAGCCAAAAGCTCAAAACAAATCATTGAAGAAATGGGTGTTCACGACCAGAGTCTCAGAACCGACTCTGTGGAAGTGCCACTGGAGAGGGGGATGCTGACAGAAATGGTGAGGGGGAAGAGTGGTGGGGCCCAGATTCACAGTTTGGGTTAAACTGCTGCTGACTGGAGCTGTTCAGTCCATTGGCGATCCTCCAACAAAAAGAAAAAAAAAAAAAAAAAAAAAAGAAAAACAAAATACCATCTTGGCTCAGGCACAAAAGTTACTTCTTTTGGCTTCTGTGGCTAGTCCTCAAGCAATCCAGAGTAGCTGGTTTGTGAAACTTTAAGGAGACCCCCAAACGTGTAGGTTGGGGGTTTAATGATGCCATGCCTGCCTAGGCATGTTTGCTCCTCTGCAACTCTAGGCACGGACTGTAGGAAGGAGCCAGGGCTCTGGTTGACATGTGCAATGCTGGAAAGACTTGAGGTTCAAAGTGAGCAAAGGTGGTGCCCACTGACATGACTAATGTCATTCCAAACTCAGCCAGTTGGGCCTGGCTTCCTGCTTTCCTCTCCCAAATTCAGCATACAGAAGGACCAGAGAAATCTCATCAAATATAAACTGAGCCCAGACACTTGTACTGCCCAAATGACCCCAGAGATTTATTTTCTACAGAAAAACAAAAAACAAAACCAAAAATAGAAACAGCCCCAAATGCACTATAAACTGACTTTGTAAGGAATAAACATGGCCTTGAGCAGGAGAGAGAGCAGGTGGTAGAAACTCATGACATTCGACGTAGACCTGGAGAGCGCAAAGAACATCCTCCAAACAACTCTTATTTAGAACGCAGTAAGTGGGAGGAGGCCAAGGGATGAAGGTACTAGGGACAGTTGAAAGATTTAGCCTCAGTAATGCCTCTGGTAAGATCCCATGGGGGCCTGGGGCCGTCCCACCTGTGCTGTGGTCTGGCTAACCAGGTGGGAGAGAGCAGGGCCACTCTGGATCAGGGTGTCCAGAGCCTTCTGTACACTTGGATTGTCAAAGTTGATACTTGTGGAAGACACAGGCCTCTGGCTAGCCATGTTGCTAGCAGGTGCCAGGTGACTGGAAGGCTGGCCAAAGAGCCCTTGGGAAGGAGCCCCAGGCCTGGGGCCCATGTTCCGAGCAGATCCTGCCTGTCCCAAAATGTTTGGAGGCTGATTGCCAGAGGCTTGCGATCTTTGCTGAGGCTGGTTGTTTGCTGCTGTGGAAAAATTCTGGTTCTGGGTGCTTCCGGCAGCAATTGAGGGGGATGCAGAGCTGCTATTGGCCGCAACCGTGCCACTATTGAAGAGGCTGAGGATTTTGGCCTGAAGCTCTTGCTGGGAGGTGGGGGGTGCAGCTGGAGTGGGTGTAGCAGAGGGTAGCACTTGTCCGCTCTGGAGCGGTTGGGGGCTTGGCTGTGTCTTCAGCGAGGCACCCGAGGTCGCCCCGAGTGGTTGACGGGAAATCGGGCCTGGAAGACAGAAGAGGGAGGTATCTGGTTGTAAGTACCCCCAAGGGCAGGAGGCCTAGCAGCCAAAGGAAGAACAACAATCACTGAATCACATCAATCACATAGTACACAGACAATATCAATTTCCCAAAGGGGCCACTTCTTGGTATGTGCTATTTACAGAAAATAGCTTAGTTTCCTCAGAGAGCTGCTATAAAACAAACAAAAAAGGGCAGCCATCTTTGCTACCAGGGAGCCAGCAATACTGGTCCATCCACCACCATAGTAACTATAGGGACTAGAATTCAGTACCCAAATCTTAAGTTGTCATTATTATTGTATTGACATGGAAACCCATGGGAGAACCCATGGGATGGACGCATTTCCCTTACCCACCCCCAAAATCCCTGGGCCTGCCACCCTCCCAACAGAGCCTGGGGATTAGAGAAATGCAGAGTCAGAACTTCACCTCGGCCCTGCCACGTAGCTCACCAGGCAGAGAGTCGATGCTGCTCCTCATAAGCCGCTCCTTCCGCTCTCGAAGGTAGTTGATGATCTTGTCAGTCTCTTCAGCAGTGAGGTACCTATTGTCTGCCAGCAGGTTAATGAGGCTCTGGATGGCTGGAGGATGGCCCCCACGCACGCCCTCCTCAGGGCCTCCTCGTTCTCTTTCCTGCAGGATGGCTTCATCAGCCATCTTGGCTGCCTGTCTGGCAATCTCCTCACGTTCCTTCTCCCGGCACTCATTCTTGTAGCGTTCATAATTTCTGGCCACCAGCACCATGGCATCTGCCTGGGGCATGTTGCGATGCTCTGTAGGAGGGAATGACGTTATTTTCTTCTATGACACATCTGAGTGCCCACCTGCTGCACTTGGCCAAGTCTTTTCTAAGCTCAAATCAGCAAGAAAACCATTTTGGTGACAAAAAGCCTTGACATTGGGAGTGAGATAGGAAAGGAGGTGAAGGGTAAGCAGGAAGGTGAATGGATATCACTGGTGGGGATATGCTCCTTTGCATACGGCTGGTTCTTTTGGGGGATATTCTAGATCACAGACTTGTAGTAAAAACCAAAGAAACATGACAGTCTCCCACAGATTCAAACAGATCATGTGGGGAATAGCCACAGGAGGCAGAACCAGCAGCTTCTAGATCACCAGCAGGAGGCCAACAAGCTCCTCTGGAAAGCTGTCTCTCTACTGTGCTCAGGACAGAGCTGGCTTGTTTTTTAATTCATCAGTTCAAAATCATGGATTAAGATCAAATTGTGACCCTAAATAACTTCCTCTCCTTGCTCAAGGGCAACATGGTTTATACACGGTGATCAGAAGACTCTTCAGAACTTTATATAAATGGCCTCACATATCTGAAAGACTATTCTTTTTGTGTGTGTGTGTGAGACAGAGTTGCACTTTTTCAACCTCAGTAGAGTGCCATGGCGTTGTAGCTCACAGCAACCTCAAACTCTTGGGCTCAAGTGATGCTTTTGCCTCAGTTTTTCATTTTTAGTAGAGATGGGGTCTCACTCATGCTCAGGCTGATCTCAAACTCCTGAGCTCAAGTGATCTGTCTGCCTTGGCCTCCAGGAGTGCTAAGATTATAGGAGTGAGCCACAGCGCCTGGCCTTAAGGATTATTCTCAACAAAGACAATGCCCCATTGGAATCCTTATGCATTCTATGGTTATGGGGGTAACTGGTCAGGCAAATAGAGATTTGGAGTACAGTGGGAACAAGGGAAAAGTCTGTGATGGAAAAGTGATGACCATGGCATCAGTTTGCAGTCTCAACCCTCTGGGCTTAGAGCAGTAACAGCTACTTCAGAGAAGGACTTGAAGAAGCCATTCCTGGGCCTCTTCTCTGCATAGCCCCTGCTCACTTCTCCAGTACAATTACAAATAATATCCTAAAGGCCTGTTATATTCTCTGCTCCCCATTAGAAAGTTGAGTGAGGGCAGGCACAGTGTCTGACATCTATAATCTTAGCATCCTGGGAGGGCAGGGCGAGTGGATTGCTTGAGTTTAGAAGTTCAAGACCAGCCTCAGCAATAGTGAGATCCCATCTGTACTAAAAATAGAAAAACTGGCTGGGTGTTGTGGTGGGTACTTGCAGTCCCAGATACTCAGGAGACTGAAGCAAAAGGATCACTTGAGCCCCAGAGTGTGAGGTTGCTGTGTGCTTTCACAACGCTATGGCACTCTACCTGGGACAACAGAGACCCTGTCTCAAAAATAAAAAAAGAAAAAACAAAAAAGAAAAACTAAAGTTATATTTTTACTTATAAAAAGAGATGTTGTTATGTAAAAATGATAACAAAACCCCATTCTCCATAGATAATGCAGACAGTCATAGTTATCTGGTCAATGGACAAAGAGCAAGCATTTAATGTCTTTAGCTCCAGCCTTTGTTTATTTCTTATTACAAACTACTCCCAAAATGGCTGATGGACATTTGGCAACACACCACTAAGTATATGTAATAGCCAAGTATAGCATTACAGATAGCAGGCTCAGAAGTGTGCATCTACTGAAAGAACAAATGAATGATTGTACAAGTCTCCTCCAGTGGACTTAGAGAAGGGCCCTACCTTGTCTGAACTGAGATATATATGAGTCATTTGCCCCCCAAATCAGCTTCTTATTAGTAGCAGTTAAAAAACTAAAAATGAACTAGTAACTACTTGGGGGATTTTGACCCACTTAAGCCTCTGTACCTTGTGGGGTTCCAAACATGATGTTGACTGTGCAAGAGCGGTGAATCTGGTGTTGCTGGGTGATGACAATAGCAAAAGGAGAACCTCCCCTGCTAACATCTTCCAAGGCTTGTGACAGTGACACCTCTGTGTTGAGGAAGATCAAGTCCACTACCATGCCTAGGTCTCGTACCTTCCGCCCCACAGATTCAGCATAATCTCTGCAAAAAAACAAACAGGACTCAGCTGAGCACTGCCTAACTCCAAATATGCACACTGTTTTGTCTAAGCCAGCTGTGTGTGCTTCTATGGAAAACCCAAATCCTAGCTCACTTTCAGTGCTCTCCTCAGGCTCTGAGGATCCTAGACCAATTCCCTTTCTTTACACTGGCTCAGAATGGTTGTGATTTGCCTGAGGTCACACAGGAAGCTGCCACTAAACAGTATTTGTCCTTCCGTAACACCATCCTGCTCCCTAAGATTGTGGCAATTTCTTGGGTAGGCTGCAAAACCCAGTAGATAGCTTTGGGAGGCACATGATAATAGCTGTTTTCCAGTAGGAAAAGCATAGGCTTTAATGCCAGAATGTGAGTTCAGATCCCAGTTCTAACATTTACTTGTAAAGTTGAGAAGCTTTAAACAAGTCTTTTTACTTCTTATGAACCTCGGTTTCTTTACTCATGCAACAGGAATAACATAGTTCAGCTCATATGTTATTTCCTTGGTCTTCTCTGCAGTTTAATTTAGATCCCTCATACTCTTTTCATAGGACTCATCACTTACATATTTATTTTTGTCACCTGCCCAATTAGGGTATAAGCTCCACAAGTGTATTTTCTGTTATTATTATAGCCCAAGTACCTAACATCTGCCATATATACAAATTGCCGAATTTGCTGAATGAAAATACATATAATATACTTACTGTGAGAACTAAATATAATTTCTTTAAAGCACCTAGCATGGGGTAGGTACAAAGTAGGGGTGTTCAGAAAATAACAGCTATTATCATGTGCCCCCCAAAGCTATCTATAGTTAAAGAAGACTCTATCTTTGAACAAGACAGCCAAGAGCTTGTAAACTCTGCCTGCCACTTGGTGTCTCAAGACCTATTTCCCTAGTAAATGCTTTGAAATTAGTTCTTTAACCCCAAACTGCTAGAAAATATGTGAAGTTATTTACTAAGCACCATGTGGGAAAAGGGAACACAGCTGCTGCCAAGCCCGTAAGTTGCTGTACTCCCTCCTGCTCCTCTGCTTGGCCTCTTCAAGGAGACAATGTATGCAGTGAGCACGATGCAGTGAGCTCTGGCATGGCTAATGTGGTCGGCTAACAGTTCTACAAGGCCATGCACAGAGCTTGGCTCCCAAATGACAAATGCAGAGATACACGCCTCTGAAGTATTGAGGACTTGAGGTTGTCCCATGGCATCTACTCCGTATTCTACTCTTAGTCCACATGGTTCCACAGGGCTAATCCCACCTGTGGCTCTAGGGATGGGCAACTGAGTTAGGTCAGTTTCCAACAAGAAACAATTCCAGGATGTTAGGTGGGGACACTGGGAAAGAGAAACACTTTCCACCGAGTTTGCTAAGCTAAGAAGACAAATGTTTGGGGCCAGTCCCATGCTGCTTTTATTAAGTAGAAAATCTGCCTGAAAATGAAGGCCACACTGAGGAAAGCAGTGGTAAGACTCCAAGACGAAGTCTTGGTGACATGGCTTGACCCTACATGTGGCCACGCCTAAACTGCTCAGTTAAGCAAACTAAAAATGCTGCTTCTGGGGTTAAGACAGTCTAAATTGAGTTTTCTAGTAACTACAACATAAAGAACTCTAATACAGCACAGCAATGCCAGAATACATGGCCCATGTCAGTGGGTAGAGTGGCTAAGCAGGAGCCTGAATTTCTCTTCTGACTCTTCTCCTTAGTGGGGAGAAATATAGTCAAAGGTTCTTACTTAGTCTGTTTGTTGACCACAATCACAGAACAATCGACAGGCCGCTCAGCATCAAACCGTCTCTGGATTTCCTCAAAATATTGGCGATAAAGCTCTTCTCTACGCCGTTCCTCACGTTTCAAACGCTCTGTAAGATACCACCAGAGGAAACTGTAATAAGGACTAAGTCACAGGCCTTATTTAAAATCCTGAACTACTTGCAGGCAAAAGTCATGACATACTAATATTTTCTGAATCAATCTTCTAGTCTAACTCTTCTTTTATTTATTTTTTTTTCTGAGACAGATTCTCAAGCTGCCACTCTGGGTATAGTGCCATTGTGTTATAGCTCACAGCAGCCTCCAACTTTTGGGCTCAAGTGATGCTCTTGCCTCAGTTTTTCTCTTTTTAGTAGAGATGGGGTCTTGCTCAAGCTAATCTCAAACTCATGAGCTTAAGCTATCCACCTACCTCGGCCTCCCAAAGTGCTAGGATTATAGGCACGAGCCACCATGCCCAGCCTAGTTTAACTCTTAAAAATAAACAGTATTATTTATTATAAACTCATCAAAATGTAATGGTTGGATTAAAGGACATAGCCACTTTAATGCTTCATTTTACTGCCTCTGGAAAGGCTGTTACTAACTTATACCGCCACAGAGGTGGATCATCTACAGCAATGGTTCTCAACCTGTGGGTCGGGACCCCTTTGGACTGTATTAAAGGGTTACGGCATTTGGAAGGTTGAGAACCACTGATCTAGAGCCTATTTCCCCATACCCTAGCCCACATTGAGTACTGTCATTCTTTTTAATACTTCACAACTTGATAGATAAAAATGGCATTTTGTTATTAATCTAGCCTGCTTTTTTGCTGGTGTTTTTTGAAAAAAAAAAAAAAAAAAAAAAAAAAAAAAAAAAAAAAAAAAATTTTTTAAAAAAATAAAAAAAAAAATTCAAAAAAAAAAAAAAGTGGCCCGGTTAAAAAAAATTTAAAAAATTTTAAAAAAAAATTTTAAAAAAAAAAGCATTAAAAAAAACATGTTT
>CAUYPK010029295.1:0-60914 GCA_963574355.1 Loris lydekkerianus
TATACTTTGGAACAGGTTGAGTAATATAGGTAATAGTTCCTCTTTAAAGGTTTGGTAGAATTCTGACATGAAGCTATCTGGTCCCGGACTTTTCTATTTAGGGAGATTTTGTATAGTTGATGCTGTTTCAGAACTTGATACAGGCCTGTTGAACATATAGGCCTGTTGAACATTTCCACTTAATTCTTCTTGGAAGGTGACGTGTTTCCAAGTATTGGTCAATTTCCTTCAGATTTTCATATTTCTGAGTATAAAGTTTCTTGTAATATTCATTGAGGATTTTTTTAATTTCTGAGGAGTCTTTTGTTATTTCATTTTTGTCATTTCTTATTGATGAAATTAGAGATTTTACTCTTTTTTTCCTGGTTAGGTTAGCCAAAGGTTTATCTAATTTATTGACCTTTTCAAAAAAACAACTTTTTGATTTATTGATCTGTTATATAATTCTTTTGTTTTCAATTTCATTTAGTTCTGCTTTAATTTTGGTTATTTCTTTTCTACTACTGGGTTTGGGGTTGGAATGTTCTTCCTTCTCCAGTTGCTTGAGATGCCCCATTAAGTTGTTAACTTCCTCTCTTTCTATTCTCTTGAGGAAGGCTAGCAGTGCTATAAATTTTCCTCTTAGGACTGCTTTTGCGGTATCCCAGATATTCTGATAATTTGTGTCTTCATTGTCGTTTTGTTCCAGAAATTTGCAATTTCCTTCTTAATCTCGCATATGACCCAGCTGTCATTCAGCATAAGGTTATTTAACTTCCATGTTTTTGTATGAGTATGCAGATTCCTGTTGTTACTGAGTTCGACTTTTATTCCATGGTGGTCTGAGAAGATGCAAGGAATAATTTCTATTCCTTTAAATTTACTGAGGTTAGACTTGTAACCTAAGATGTGATCGATTTTGGAATATGTTTCGTGGGCTGATGAGAAGTATGTATACTCATCATACATACTTTTTTTGGGATGAAATGTTCTGTAGATGTCTGTTAAATCCAAATGTTGGATGGTTAGGTTTAAATCTAAAATTTCTTTGCTTAGCTTCTTATTGGAGGATCTATCCAACACTGCCAAAGGTGTGTTAAAATATCTAACTATTATGGAGCTGGAGGAAATCAAGTTTCTCATGTCTGTTAGAGTTTCTCTTATAAATTGAGGTGCATTCTTGTTGGGTGCATAAATATTAATAATTGAAATCTCATCATATTGAGTATTAACCTAACAAATATGAAGTGACCATTCTTATCCTTCCTTACTTTTGTTGGTTAAAACCTACTGTATCTGCAAATACAATTGCAACACCTGCTTTTTTCTGATTTCCATTTGCCTGAAATATGGACGACCATCCTTTCACCCACAGTCTATATTTATCTTTTAAGGTAATACGAGATTCTTGTATGCAGCAAATATCTGGCTTGAGTTTTTGTATTCAGTCAGCCAACCTGTGCCTCTGTAGAGGACAATTTAAGCCATTCACATTAATGGAGAATATTGATAAGTCTGATAAAATTTGGGGTATTGAGTTTTTCCAAAGTCCAGTGGACATTTTCAATCCTTTACCACTGTAGAAGTTGGAGTTTGATCAAAAGTTTCTGAGTGAGTTTACTTTTGTGGTAGAGGATTGGGTTGGTCATTATGGAGGATAGGTCTGAGAATATCCTGAAGAGCTTGTTGCTTATGGCAAATTTCTTCAACATGTGAATGTCATTAAAGTATTTAATTTCTTCATCATAAATGAAACTCAGTTTAGCTGGATACAGGATCTAGGGTAGAAAGTTATTTTGTTTTAGGAGATTAAAAGTCAATGACCACCCTCTTCTGACTTGAAAGGTTTCAGCAGAGAGATCTGCAGTCCTTCTAATATTCTTCCCTTTGTAGGTTATGGTTTTCTTACATCTGGCTTCTTTTAGAATTTTCTCCTTCATATTAACTTTAGTGAAGTTAATTATGATGTGTCTGGGGGATGTCTTATTCCAGTTGAGTTGTGCCAGAGTTCTGAAACTGTCTGCTATCTGAATTTCAGAATCTCTTGGCATGTCTGGAAAATTCTTTTATAATTTCATGGAGAAGAGCCTCTGTGCCTTGCAAGGCCACTTCATCACTTTCAGGGATTTCAATGAGGTGGATAATTAGCCTTCTTTGAATTATCCCAGAGCTTTCTGAGAGATTGATCCAGTTTTGCTCTCCATTTCTCTTCCTCTTTGAGAGTTTGAGGGCATTCAAAAGCTTTGTCTTCAATGTCAGAATTCCTTTCTTCTGCTTGCTCCACTCTGTTACTGAAAGATTCTAATGTATTTTTCAGATCTTTGAGTGCTGCAAATTCTTGCTGCAATGTGTCAAAATCTTTGTTGGTTTTGTCTTTAAATTGGTTGAATTCTTGAGACAACTTTTGAATTTCTCCTCGAATTTCTAATTCCAACTTTTGAATTGCTCCTCAAATTTCTACTTCCAACTTTTCCTCCATTCTATTAATTGTGTTTGCAATTCAAATTCTGAATTCAATTTCTGATATCTCGGCTGTTTATGAATGGGATCTTCAGTTACATCTGCCATATCTTTCCTTGGGGGGGGGGAGGGTTGATCTACTCTGGTTATTCATGTTACCAGAGTTTTTCTGCTGATTCTGCCCCATGATTATTTTACACTGTTTGACTACATGAATGAAGAAAGAAAAGTTGGGTTCAGGGCTCCAGGAGTAGTGATTAGTGATTAACCAGCCCTTTGCCCAAAAGCTGGGACTGCTTTCTGTATCTTTTCCCTTGTAGCTTTGCTGCAGACCCATACAGTGCTATGGCCTGAGAAACTGAGGACCTGCTTGGTGTGGTGGGGCTAGGTGGTTCTGTCTTATTTTCAGCTGGTCTCTGTCCGACCCTAGTGAAACAGTTACTGTGGGTTGAAGTCTCTGCTATGGAAAAATACCAGCAATTAAGTTACCTCACCCCCCACAGGCAACAATTGGAAAAGGAAAACCAGACCTTCCTAAACCACACACCCAGGGCACCACTTGGATAGTCCTCAGGCAATTGGCTCAGTTCAAAAGGTCAAAATCTATTGTCTCAGTCAGCACCTATCTCAGGTAGGAGAGTTTAAAAAGGTCTCTGGCAACTAGATCGGAGGAGTCTGCTGACAACTCAAATATGACTTGCTCCGGTGCTCCGTGAAGTCAGGAGTACCTACCCAGAAAATCGATTAGTCTGGGAATGTTGATGCCTCTTTCCCCACCTTGCACCTCTTTCACATCCAGTCACTGATAACCCTGCAGAGTTGTGACCCCGTTGCCTTCAAAGAGCAGATACTCCAGGGTTTTGTACCTGCCTGAATCACAAGGAAATTTATGTGTCCTTAGCCAGGCCACTGCTCTGCCACTTACTGGCAGGGGGAGGTGAGGCCTGACAACCTTGGGCACTTGAGGAAGGCTTGGCTGTTCACTCAGTTCCAGTCGTGCCCCTTATTGATATTACTGACAGAACAGAACAATTTTGTGGAATTTGTTTCTGTCCCGGCTAAATTCCCTGCCAAAGAGAAGCTGTTTTGAGTTCACAGAACCTGCGTTCAGGCCCTGTCTTTGCTCCTGCAGGTTTGTATTTGTAGCACGGTTAGCTGTCAGTTCTAGCCTCCTGCCCTCCTTTGTCTAGGTTGATGATCCTCTGAGGGCTGGTTGCATCTTACACTCAGTAAAGCAGTCCTCTGTGTCAGCCCTGCCCTGGGAGTCTGCCGGCACTGCGCATGTATTTTCTAGTCCCCGCGCTCCACCCATGCTGGTACCACCTCAGGCAAACCCTTTTCTCACGGGGCCTGCATTTCCATCCAAGATCTGTTCCGCCAGTGTTTGCTATTTGAGAAGATGCCCGGCCTCCTCTGGTTGCCCAGAGAGACAGGGTGTGTGACTCCAGAATATCCAGGGGTGAGCTCAATTGTTGCCAAAAACGGCTGTTGCTCTGCACCTCAGGGCACCGCTGCTCCAGTGGTTCCCTCTCAGCCGACCGTCCTCTCCTCACTCCCATGCCACTGAATCAGCACTGGCCAGCAGCAGTCCACACCCTGTCCATACCTCTCAAGAAAATACCCAAGAATCTGGACTCCAGGGGGACAGGCCTCCAGACCTCAGAGTGAGAGTGGAGGGGAGTGCTGGGAGCTCAGAATTATAGGTAGAGAATATATACAGTTTTACACAGTTTTATGCCTGGCAGGAGAGCGCCATGGCACCGTAGTAGGGGAAGTAGGTCTAGTTTTTAGAGTGTCTCTCCCATGGAGTATAATGGGATGTCTTTTGAACTCTGCTCATTTGTTTATGGGGTACTCCGAGCCATTCTTATGGGGGAGGGGACTGCCGTCTGCTTGGTGATGGAGATTGGCCCTTGTGTGGGTATCCTTGGGGGTGCAGCTCACCTCAGCAGGGTTGATGTGAGTTCTTCAACCTTCTCTCTTGGCACAGCTCTAATCCACCAGATTACTTGCTAAATTTCCATCCTTTAAGTCTCCTTCTGGATGGGAGCCTCTGTGGAAAGCTGGCTTCAGTTAGCCATCTTGTCTCCGCCCCCCACTGTTGCAGGTTCTTGAGAAATGTTAAGCAACAAAGGGAACAAAAATTTCTCTTCTTGGTTTACATTCTGATCAAGTAAGACAGATACTAAACACATTTACTATGCTAAGTATACAGTCTACTAAAAGATGGTAGGTGAAAAATGGCTATTTTAAATCAGCACAGAGTAATAGGGTGCAGTCTTGGATATGGCCTGAAGTTGTCAAAAGTAATATTTCTAATGACTTACAATAAATGGAAAAATAAAAATAAAATATTTCATCAATTTACATTTGCTTAATCGGCATTACATATATTGTGATTGAATAGTTAGTGAGTACACATAATAGGGCAATGCTGTGCTAAGTAAGTGCTTTGCATAGATTACCTTTCACTGTGACATCCTCATTATACAATGAGGAAAGTGAGGTTCAGAGAGGTTAAGTAACTTACCCAACTTTCCAACTGTACTTGAATCTAGCCCTGTCTAACCCAAACATCATGCTCTTAACCATTACCTACACTGTTAGGACTCTCTATAGCAAAAAATTATAGCCTAATTTATATATTAATGTCCACCACTTCACACACGGCATCCATTAACAACAGTTTCTCTAAGCTTTATTTTTAAAACTGTATATTAGAGTGTTTTCTTTTTCTGTAACTATCACTGTCGTATTTCCCTTTAATGCTAACCTCTGTAAAATGACATCATAGCTGTGTTTCAAATAGATCTTTGCAGTCAGTGATGGTGTCACTGGTGTCACATTTCTGTTGCAAAAAGTAATTTCAGAATATGCACACAATAAAGAAATAGTGGCAAGTTTATTAAGTGAAAGCATATGGGCTTAGAAAGGACTGTGCAGAAGCAAAAGTATACTGTCATGAAAGGGAGCAGGCAGGCTCCAAAAAGAGCAACCTCCCTGAACCCTGAGCAGTTGCTATTTTTATTTATTGAAGTCAAGGAAGGCTGAGTGTTCAGTGTTCATTCTGCCAAGCTTCAGTTTTTACTCTTACTCAGTTCTGACTCCCCCCCACCTTAAAGGGGATCACTTATAATTTATAACTTATTATAACTATGGTATAATGAGGGAAAGGTCACATTGTACCTGTGCAATGCTGCGAAATTCATGGCTCCTTTCTTCTCCTCAGATCACCTATACATCCAGCTGTTTGTTCAAGGGCTGTTTGTTTGAGCTGCTGACTAGCTTTTCTGTTTGCTCCTCCCTTGCTCACCCCTAACTGACTACCTATTACAGCAATAGTAAACAAGGAAAGAAGTAAGGAATGGAGAATCATTTATTCTTGAGATCTTTGACTACTGGCTATGTCTCTGCTGTGGTGCAGCAGGGACACCAGTCATCGGGGCAGCCTGTGACTTGCCCAAGTTTCACTCAGCCTTCCACTTAGTGTGGGGCACTAGATAAGCATTCTCCCCTCCCAGCCTCAGTTTCCTACTCTGAAATACATCTTGCAGCTCCAACTTTCTGTGATTCTCTCTGGCCAGCTGGTGACAGCGCATTAGCAACTCTCTGAAGAGTCCTATAGCTCCATAATTTTACAGCTTTATTGATGGATATAATATTACCCTCATTTAAAACCAGGAACCCACTTATATTTTGCGTAACTTTGTTTCCCAGTCTATGACATTAATTCCCATCAACCTCTTGTTAATAAAAATGAAGTAATAGTTGATTCAGCAAGAGGTTTTTGAAAAAACAAAATCAGCAGAACGCAGGCATTTATGAGTATGACCACTGGAGACTCCATTGCTCACCTTGAAAGGCCAGGCAATTTTAAGGAGGCAACAAATTCAGTCCAGGACTGTTACCAACAAATCTCCCATTCATCAGATGGCTTTGCCAGAGACACCTGCTGGCAGTACTGTTTTCCCTATGTAGGTGAGTGTATCTTTAATTTGGGAGATTGCAATCTCATTACCAGTTTGAAAGAACATTTCAGTGATTTTTTTTTTTTTTTAAGAAAAGCTAAGAATTATTTGGTGATATGAATAATTTCCTCTGCTCTTTTGGGGAGATCTTTGTGTGTTATATGTTACTTGAATATGGCAATTCTAAAATTTTAGTAGTAGAATTGGGAGCTCCCTGTGGGTAGGAAATATGTAATTTCACTTAGTGCACAGTAGGTACTCAATATATGCTTGTTGAGTGAGTAAATGAATGAATGGTTAAAGTTCAGAACTCAAAAGCCCCTTGAATTCTAATGTCTTAGCTTTACTTTTAAAGAATCAATGAATTGACTCAGAGGCTATGTGTGTGTGTAATTTATGTTACAATCATGCTGTATACATTTTATAAGATTTTGCTAAGACTGAAGAGGGTAAAATGAGAATAATTGTTTATGGTTAATGATGTTTTCCAGTAGGATTTATGATTAGAGGGTGTGGCTTTCTTTGGTATAAAACAGCACGTGAACAAAGGTAGAACTGAAAGAAGAGTTTTTTTCAGATTTTACCACCAAGAAGGGACTGGTAAAAATTCAGTGTGATATTCTATTCTATTGTCTAATATTCTATTTAATTCTTTTGATTTAATAATGCCGGCAATTTTTTAAGCATATGTACTACTCAAGTAAAATAATCCCTTAACTATGCATAATATAAAAATAGATCAACTGGTGCTAAGCAAGTTTTAGAATTAATGTAATTATCCAGATGATATTTTTAAAGGCACCCTGTGTCTTTGCTGGTATAGCCTGACTTATAGGACTCTGTGCCTCTGTCCTTGGGTGGGCAGGATTAGTACCTTTTCACAGGCATCATGTTAGGCAGAGTGTAATGTGACAGTAGTGGTGGTTTGGAAGTTTAAATGTGGGATGATGGTGTGATGGATTTTATGCACTGTCTGTGTGAACCCAGCATCTTCCCTAACTCTTGCTAGGTAGATCATTACAAAAGTTTTGAGATACATAAAAACCAGGAAACATAAAATTTTGTGGACCAAAACAAATGAAGCCCTGTCAGCACACTGGTAAGACAAGCAAGTTGAAAATTGCATAGGTGAATCAGAAAGGACACCATTGACTGTATTTCTTGGAAGTGAATTAATGGACCATAGCACAGTCGGTCTCAAAACTTTCCTAGTGACCCATGTATTAAATACATTATATTCTGCATTTCCAGGGAAAAGTCTTCAATTTCTTTTCCTAGTATGGTTCAGAGTTAGAGTTTTCCAATGAAAAGTGGAAGAAAAGATTTCTAGCAATTTGCTATTGCTTTTGTGGGGAGGGCCCCTCTGGAACTATGCGCTGCCTGAATGCAGCTGAAATCGTTGGAGGCAGGTGCCCCTGGCTTTGAGGTGCCCTCCTGAGAATCTCCTGCTTTGATTTTCCAAGGCAGCTGGAGTCTAGATGGCAGCTTTCCTCTAATTCCTGCTCTTCCAGATTTTGTAAAAGAAGATTTCCTGACCCTGATTTTCCCAGCCCTATTAGCAGTCATGTACTTCCCTTGAATTAAATCTTTCTATTCGAAATGCTTAGTTTCTCCTTTTTTTTCCCTGAGTGAACTCTGCCTGTTAGATCACCTTCACCAACTTCACATCCAAGTGACCCCAAATTCCAGCTTTTTGACAGTCTTGAATAGGAGTGCGAAGGGAGCTGTCCAGTATCCAAAAGTAAATGTAATTCATATCCTGGGTGGCTCCAAAACACGAAGTCCAAGGTGCGGAGAACAAGAATGAGACCAAGGCTTGGGGTGGCCAAAAGGAGCTGTGGCAGTGTGCAGAAGCAGAGCCCAGGAATTTCATCATGACCAGCAGGGAGAAGGATTTTTAAAAGGAATCTATGGGTGGGAGGTTAGCTGCTGGTGCTGGTGGGTTGGTTCTCAAAGACACTCCTCTGGCCATTAGAGGGCATGTATAACAAAGGAACAGACCAAAATCTGACTAAATAGAGTGTCTCTATGGTGAAAGAGCATCACACACAGATTTAGCCTGCATTCTCTGAACAAGGACCCTGTCTTTTATATAAATAAAAACATGATAGCATAAAGATTTGTAGTAAATTTAATTTTTTGACCCTTTTTTTGTTCTTTAGTAGTAATGCTAGTCAGTCACATTTGGCCATGGCCCCCTCATGTGAGAAATGTACTCCCTTGCCCCTTGATTTGGGGCTTGGCCATGTGACCTGTTTTGGCCAATGTAAAAGTGTTGATGCAAAGAGAGACTTAAAATGGACTCACATGGTTGGGCTCATTTTCTTGTATATCTGCCATCACCTTGGGAAGACTATACCCTAGATAGCTACTGTCTCTCCAGCCTAGTCTCTAGAATAGGCACCTGGTATACATACACTGCAACTGACCCATAGACCCAGAGGCACATGAGTGAGAAATGCTATTGTCTTCCACTGAGATTTGGGGATTGTTTGTTATGCAGTGAATCCATAGCAGTAACTACCCGATACAGGTTGCATAAATCATATCATACACACTGTTCTTTAAAGAATTTTTAAGGATAATTTTGACCATTTTCACAATCAATCAACTGACTTTAGCCTCAAATTCTTATGCAAGACTCCATCCTGCTTTCAATGATAGCTTTGTTTCAGTTTTTTTTTTCCTAAGTAAAAGTTGTGCCAATTTGCTCCAGCTCATACCCTAGCTGACTTCCAAATCATTTAATTGATGAAATGATAGGCTATAATTTATGTGGACAAAAACATCTATAGATACAAGTCTATAGAAATTGTTTCCTCCTCTTATCAGCAACTAAAATCTGTACTGTCAGATAATTTTATAATTGTTTTCATCTTCCCTTTTGCATGTTTAGTGAAATTTACACAGCAGAGAAGTGTCTTGAAAAACGAACAAACTTATAAAAAAAAAAAAAAAGGCATGAAAAAACAGAAATATACAGGATCATTCATTTGGCACCATCTTCTAAAATTTCACACTTCAGGGATAAGCAAAATTAGTATAATTCACTTCTTAAATTGCTTACTAACACTGTAACTGAGGCAGTACAAGAGGAGGGAAATAGTAGCTTTCAATGAGATATGACAAGGCAACCCTCCTGAGGGTTTTAGTGAACAGAGTGATGCTGACAGATGCCAAACCTACTGACCCCAGCACCAATGGCTTCTCAAAGGGAGGCCTGAACTATCTGACCCATCATGTCCCCCTTTGCAGACAATACCCAGAGTCTCGTCAAAAGAACTATTTTAGTCACCAGATTTTTCTACTGGTTTTTGCTATCCAAGTTGAATGTCAGTGGTAAGCAATCCAGCCAACAGTTCTTTAAGATAAAATTCTTTCCTTTCTATGGGGGTAGAGATTAAGGTGTATTATGGTTGCTATGGTTACATACTCCTTCTTTGAGTTCAAAGAGGGCCTTGTAGTAGCCAAGAGAACTCTGTGTGAGCCAGGCACTCAAAGCACTCAATCTGAGGGGGGTGGAATGAGAAATTTCTCTAGCCAGTTTCTTACAGTCTGGGTCAGGGGAGGAACACAAACGTCTGTGACCTGGCTCCCACAGATCTATTGTGTCACCTGGTTGTATTTGACTGCGTTTGTTTCTGCTCCCCTTCACCCCACTCCCGGCCCTACATGGATACAGTATGGTGTGGCACAAAGCTAGCCCCCTCCCCAACAGGTTACCAAACTAGTTTGGACTCAATCATTTCATCTGTCAAATAGAGATAATAATACCTGCTCTATAAAATTATTGTGAGAATTGAATCAGATACACCTAGGAGAGGCCTAGTACAGCTCTCAGTAATGTGCTTATTAATGTGAGCCACTATAATAATTGTGATGGTTACTATTGTCTGGAGAAGACACCACAGAGTAGGCCTTTACTAGGTATGAGGGGGACTTTGAGCACAAGCAGATGGTTCATCTTCTGCTATCCCACCCTCCTTACATCAACCCCTGAATGCTTCAGATAAGATGGCTGATATTTCAGTATGTGGTGCCAAGCACCCTGACCCATCACCTGGCTCCAGTAGCCTTTGTCACCCCCATCAGGCTGTGTGGGCAGGGATGGAGTGGCCTGCCAGTGTGGTCACATGGAGCCAGGCAGTGACAGACTCCTGGAGGAATAGGATGGTGAGGCAGGACCAGATGCCCAGCTTACAGGGCCCGATTTTGACATCTTATTTCAGACATGCTGAAGCTGCCACAACCTCCCTCAGGCATTTTTCTTTGTGGTTTGACACACGTGTCTATCATTGGGTACATGCTGTTTGGGGCCACAGAGTGACAGCCAGGCAGGGTCAAGTCCCCCCTGAGCAACACAGCCTCTGTAAGGCGCCACGTGGACAAGCACATACATGACATGCCTCTTTTATCTGGTGTGTGTCCAGTACTGCCTTTCCCACATCCCCTTGAGCTCCAGAGAGTAGGGTTTAGAAGGGACATCCGTTCTACCAATGCACTGTTCCCAAATGCATTGTTTTGAGGCTTCCTCATTCCTTTGATTGCAGCCATCATTGTTGTTTGGTGGGCCCAGGCTGGATTTGAACCCACCAGCTCAGGTGTATGTGGCTGGTGCCTTAGCCACTTGAGCCACAGGCGCCCCTCATTCCTTTGAAAAAGCACTGAAATGACTCCAGGTCGTGTGCTCCAGAGATAGATCTCTTGCAGCTGAGTTTGAGGACCCTCACCACCAGACCCCTACTCATCTTGGGTTAGGCTGGCTCCTGCTTCCCTGACCTTTGCCTGCACCTTCTCCAAATGACCTGTAAGCTGTATCTGCTCATACCTTCATCTGAAGTGGATGGGCTGAGTGATGCAACAGATGCTAAAGCACGTAACCCTTCCAGGAAACTGGAAGTCAGGCAGAGGCACCAGCAAGAAGGGACTATCCCAGGATAAAGATCACAGCACTGAGATGAAGTGGAAAAGGGAAGGCAGACAAGGAAACACCTAAATCCTCCTAAGGGACTTGGGAGGGGTGTCATGGAAGGACTATCCAGGAACGGACAAGTGAGAAGGGTCTAGAAAGAATTCCCAGGTGGATTAAAAAATGAGCAGCATGTGAATAGGAGAGAAGATACTTCGACCTGAGAGAAGAGCACACAAAAGTCAGGGGCATGAGAAGCTGGGAATAGCACAGACCCCTGTGGCCTCACCAGTGTGGCTGGAACACATGCTATGATGGAGGAATGATGTGTAAACAGCTGGCGGGGCCAAAAGACTGACAAACTTTAGATACTTAGAATGATGCATTTAGGGAAGCTTTGTAAATTACTTTTCTGTATAGTACCCTCAAGGCGCACATGTAAAACCAGTCAGTTTCCCCAGTTGCATATGGCATCCAGGGGATAGCCTGAATGGGCCATCGGACTGGGGGTGGCCCATAAGAAGAATGGGAAAAATTAATGGAAGTACCTCTTCCTTCAAGATTAAACTTTTTGTGACCCTAGACAAAAGTCAAAGGTAAATCAACCTAGAAAAAGTCATCTTTAGATTTAAAAACTCAACCACACAATTTCTGGAAGGAAAAGGTGAACTCTGAAGAGTGAAGTGCCTTGCTTAGGTTTGTGGAAGGCCTCAGACATTAACCCAAGTTATGAATTCCTAGTCCAGCCCAACACATTCATGCTTACCATACTAGATACAGAAGATAAGCCACCTTAGGGAGTCTCACTTTATCCCAGAGAAAATTGAGATCCTTCAGTAAGTTAGTGAAGGCATAAAATCTTAAAGTTGCCAATGACAAAGGCACAGCTTGAATCAAGAACTCCAAACTCCTAACCCAGTGTTCATCTAATCAACTACACAAACGGCCATTGAAGAAGGGAAAACAGTTCTCACAAGTGCTCAGTGCCTTCATTCTACAGAAGCTTATGGAGGTAAGGAAGGAGGGTGTGTCCTGCAAATGCTGTGATCCCATGCTCAGAAGACTCTTCTGAAGCATCTGCTGGAGACCTAGGGCTGAGACTTGTGACTCCATCAACATTTCCCAGCTTCTCCTTGGGGCTAAGCAGCCTGCTATTTATGGAGCACCTATGAGGCACATTCTATACCAGCCCAAGGGAGGAATCCTGCAAGCAGACTACCAGCACCACCCCCAAGGTGTAAGGCTAACTCACAGAGTCACCTCCTGCATCCCAAGCTCCCACCTGGGCCTGTGAGCAGTTTAAGGAAAGAGCACAGGTTTTCCCAGGCAGGCACAGACAGACAAGTTGTCAACTGCCTCTGGTGTTCCCCATTTCCCACTGCAACTGAATTTATACCACAAGGTCTCTTATCCTTGTGGTGGGGTGGGCTCTCTGCTTTGGTTGATTAGCTCTCTCACAATGTGGCTTTAGTAACTGAGGGGAATACCTCCCATCTCAATGACACATAGGGCCACGCAGTCTGATGACCCTCACGCAGAGCCATTTTTCTTATGCAACCCCTTCAAACAAACCCCTTTTCAGGCCACAGGGGGGTTGCTAGGAACCAATGCTGTCACAAGAGAAAACACATGAGAAGGAAGAAAAGAATATGAAGGCAGAGAAAGCAAAGAGGGATATACTGAGGAATAATAGCACAGAGGAGGAGTCACTCGAGCAATCCACTCCACACATTCGGCTGGTCACCTGTTGAGCACACATTTATCTGTATGTCCTCTTGTGTACCAGTGCTGTGCTCACAGAAGTGCTTAACTGACCTCGGATTGCTGCCCCCATCAGAATCATGCAAACTCAAACTGTAAGTGGGGGAAAAGAAGATCAAAAAAGCCCAATCTTCCAAAACGCCAAAAATGTGTGACTCTGGCTGTTCACTTCAATCAACCTCTCAACTCCATGGCACAATAAGTTGCTTTCCTTTGCCTGCAGTTGCCTTAGGATTCCTCACTCTATCTCTATGGAAAGGAAATGAGTCATTCCATTGGACCCTCCACTGGGGAAACAACTCCCAGAAGTACCCTGGGTTTTTTTTTAATAAATTTTAAATTTCAGAATAATTTTAGATTTTCAGGAAAGTTGAAAAGATATACCCAGAGTTTCCATGTATCTCTTACGCAGTTTCCCTTAATGTTAACATCTTACCATGGTACATTGGTGCATTGCTGTAACTAAAGTCCAGACTTGATTTGGATTTCACTAGTTAAGTAGGTCCTTTTTCTGTTCTGGAATCTCATCCACGATCCCACACTGCATGTTAACATAATTTTGCTTTGAGTTCCATGAACCTTAGTGAAAATTACTCAAAGTACATAAATGAGGCCATTTCTAAGTAGAATTTGGACTGATAATTTCAAAGGACAAGCTCACATTTCCCCCTTTGTTTTGTGGCTGTATACATAGTTTAAACAATTCACTTAGCAATCAAACATTTCCAAAAGAAGGTTTTAAGCTTTGTTGTTGTTGTTGTTGTTGTTGTTGTTGTTGTTTTAATTTGCAGAAGCAGCAGAACGAAATCTTCTTACTGTATGTACAGAAATTTCCCCACAGGGCATGAGCTCCTGGGGGGGACGAGGGCAAGTTTCATTTTCCCTGAGGGTGTGATGGAAAGATTCTGTCCTCTCACAGATATAAGCAATGTGGCTTCCAAAAATGTCACCCTGAAGGTTTGAGCCTGAAGATAAGCCAGTTTCCTAGTTAAGAGCTCCAGTCTATAGTTCTAAGTATCACCTAGCATTTGTGCAACTCCTTTTCATAAGGAAATTCTGGAATGGGGGTGGCAGGTGGCCATGGTCAAGTTCAGAGCTGGGTGTGCCTAAGGACCCCCAGCTGATATGCCAAAGGGCTTGGGGCTGCAGGGTTGGAGAGGGTCACACACCTGTTGCTTTTCTTCTAATGAACAGTGCGAACCCCCATAAGTCACTCAGCATTTGCCTTGAATTCTGTTTTCCCCCATGAACCAACATATTGGCTTATGTGTCTATGTAGCAGGGGGGAGATATTTAAGAGTGATGACAGTGACAATTGTCATTTATGTTGTTACAGGTAGTCCCTGGGTTTTGGACGACCTGACTTACAGTGTTCTGTACTTACACACAGGCTCCCACGTCTCCCCATAAAGATAATTTATAATTGAATAATTAAATTGATAATCAGAACTAGTTTCTTCTACTAATGTAAGCAAATCCACACAGTGTAAGTGGTTCGGTGGCCCGACACCTTTACACCAGCGCTAGTCTCACAGCTGGATAGAGAAGCAGCTGATAGAAACACAAGAACACAAAGAATTAGGAAAGCCATAGCCAAGGAAGTTTAGGACCAAAGAATTAGCTGAAGCCTTCTGTCTCATTGAAGCAGGACTTGCTAAACTTGAGAGCAAGGTCCGAACATCCAGCAGTTCAGAAATGTTCACAGTGTATTTAAGAGAAGGGCTACAAGTCCATTCATGATGAAGAAAAGGAAACAGACTATGCAAACAACCCTAGATGCATTTTTAAAGAAACCGACTTCAGTGGCATGCGCCCTTCCTCCAGCAACAGTATCAAATCCTGATTTTCCAGCACCTGCTCCATCCTCTCCAGCACCATCTCTCTCACCATCTTCCCATATATGTTAGTTTGTTTGTTGCCTTAAAAATGCCCCTTCCAGTAAGCAAGACCTTGATGCAACATTAGGTAAGTACTAACCTTTGATATTCTTTTTTTGAAATTTCTCCTATCTCCTATTCTAACTAGTATGAGTTTATTTTTATGTTCTGTTTAAATTAAAAGAGCATAATACTTTCTTTAACTTATTATTACATGGGTATCATTATTATTACAGTATCTACTGTAGTATTAGTACTGCATATGAGCCATTGTAATATTGTTATCACTATTATTTTTGTTGTATATCCACTGTCCATCAGGGATCCAAGTTACATATATAATCTGATCTAAAGATGTTCTCAGGAAGGCATCTTGTCCATAGCACAGGGAGTGCCTATCTTTAAGTATTGAGTATTTTGACATATATACCACATGTTTAAAAATACTTGCTATTTAATTGATAAGTGTCAAGGATGAATGAAAACTTAAGCTTAGAAGTTCCAAACTTACAAGAGCTTCTTTGGGGAGCATTTTGTGTTCTGTTGGCTGTGTACTGTGGCATGAGAAGGGCTAACAGCAGAAAGAAAGGGCAGAGAAGAAGGCCATTCACCTCCCGTGGCTGTTACTACTGGACCCTCAGACTTCTGGCCATATCTGTTTCCCTTAGGAGTCACTGTTCTCTGTGCACTTTTTTTCTAATTCATTAATTCTGTTCAGAGAAAAATATAATCTGAAGAAAACTTCCTTTAGGGAATTTTAATATCATTTTGTCATTTTTATAAGATAATAAAAATGATTTTAAACTAAAAGTTATTTTTTGTAAATAGCTAAAGCATGGACCATGTGATTTTAGCTACAATTTTGAAAATATTCTGTCTTTTCTCATTTAGTAAGTAACATTGTGTGCTTCTTTCTTTAAATGAATCACACAATTATTTTGTTACCAAATACAAAATTATCTACATTATATTTGTTTCTATACCTACTATCTATTAACATACATTGAAACTTAACTATATGTTATATCATGAAAGAAGATTCAATGGGTTTATTTATACAATTGTATTATTTCAAAATGACAAGAGAAGAGAGAAGGTTATATATTATTGGTTATGAGTTCTTTGCCACAAATAATGCATGGCAAGGTAAATAGCACATATCTATAAAAAATAAAGATTGTATTTATTGATTTGTCTACTATTATACCATATAAAAACAACTGGATGGACTTTCACTAAGTATAGAGAATATGTATGGGATAATATAATTTAAAGTACAGTCTGTATGGAACAAACAAAATTTCATTTGGTCACCTAGGAAGCACTGACAGAGAGAGGCAGACGTCCTCCCCAAGTTGCAGAAGCAGGTGGAGTTAGAGGATCCTGTGACCACCAGGCAGAAGTGACATGCTGTCCATACTAGAAGGAACTGAACTGGAAGAATAGAAAAGCAATGATTTCATATATAAGCCCCAAATTAAAAATCAATAGAACAGGCACACCCAGTTGCCAAAGTTAATTTGCAGGGGAGCTACTTCTCACTTTGGGAACTTGGCACAGCCCTTGTTTATTCCATGATTGGTAATACTCTCCTGCACAGTGTGCGGAAACCCAGCCAGGCCCCAATAAATGAAAAGTCAACCTGGATAAAATCATCACTTACATACTTTCTGTTTAATTCTGGTTTGTCTTGATGTGTTTTGAAGAATTTGGATCAGATGACTGCAAACTTCAGACCCAGTATAGATTTTCTTAAGGTACCTTTTCAGGATGAATATAATTTTTCTGTTCATCATTAATTTGTTGTGTTTCTTCATTAGTTTCTTATGCCTTCTGACTTATCAGAGAATAACTGAACGACATTTGACTAAGATTATAAACAAGTAAAATTGCACAATGGTCAAAAATCCCAGGGCAACTAGACATTTTCACTAAACCATAAAACACCTGTTAGAGTCATAAGCTGGCCCTTTTCATATTGACTCAGCTCACGTGTGCACAGGAGACGGGTTCAGGCTCTTGCATGGATCCATTAGTAGTGTATGTATTAACTTAAATAAGAAGCACACTTTACATGTTCAAACATTGAAAAGTAAAAAATTTTTTTCTTACCCTATAGGATTCAGTTCACCAGTTCACCTCCCCCATAGATACCTGTTATAATCTCTTGGTCTTCTGCCAGAGATATCATATGTATCTATAAGCAAATACATATTTATTATTTATGTTTCTATCTACTTAATGATGTATCTTAAAGAGCAATCTACATTTCTCACATTTCCAAGAATGTATATGAGATTAATTCCTGTTACTGGCAATAAAAATCATATGTTCATCTCAATAGATGTAGAAAAACAATTTGACAAGATTGAACATTTTTTCACAATAAAAAAAAATTCTTAGCAGATTAGGTTTAGAAGGAATGTGTCTCAACACAATCAAGCCCATATATGACAACCCACAGCTAGCATCATATTCATTGGTGAAACGCTAAAAACTTTTCCTCTAATATCAAGAATAAGACATGAGTGACTGGTCTCACCACTTCTATTCAGCATAGTACTAGGGGTTTTATCCAAAGCAATCAGGCAAGAAAAAGAAGTAAAAAGAATTCCTAATACAGAAGTAACAAGTAAAATTCTTTCTGTTTACAGCTGACATGATTTTATACATAGAAAACTCTAAAGACTCTGTCAAAAAAAATAATAAACTGATGAAACTAATAAAATAATTCAGTAAAGTTTCAGGATACAAATACCAGTAAAGTTCAGGATACAAATATCTATACACTAACAAAAAAATTATCCAAAAAGGAAATTAAGAAAATGATAGCATTTATAATAGCATCAAAAATAATAAAATAGTTTGGAATAAATTTAACCATGGAAAGATCTTGCTTTGAAAACTATAAAATATTATTGAAAGAAATTGTAGAAGATATAAATAAATGGAAACATATGCCATATGCATGAATTGTTAGAATTAATACAGAAGAGCCTCTGTAAGCTGATCACTCAAGGGACTGTAACAAACTGGTCAGTATATACAGAGGTGGTCAACATAAGGATCTAGGCTTACTGTACTGATATGCACATGCAGTGTGTACACTCTATGGCAATTAGGTTGATTTAATTTAGAGGTGGTAATGTAAAGAGGTGGTCAGCTATGGAAGTTCTACTGTATTATTAAAACGTCCATACTGCCTGAAGTGATTTACAGATTCAGTGCACCTCTGTAGAAATTTCAATGGCACTTTTCACAGAAATAGAGAAAATAATTCTAAAATTAGTATGAAACTACAAAGACACCTAATAGTCAAAGCAATTTTGAGAAAGAAGAACAGAGCTGGAGGCTTCATGCTCCCTGATTTTAAGCTATATGACAAAGCTATAATAATCAAAAAATATTCAGAGGCTGCCAAAAAAATGTATGCACATTTTAAGAAAGGAAAAAAATGCATTAAAATTGTAATACTTGACATATACCAGTAACAAAAGATGAATACAATTCACGTTTAAGCACCTCTTGTAATTACAGAAGTCAAACTTGACTTGAGTATTACAATTTTAATACAGATTTTTCCTTTCTTAAAAAGTGTATACATTTTTTTGGCATGCTCTGCAGTACTGGCATAAACTCAGACACATACATCAAGACAGCATAATAGAGAACCCAGAAATAAACTCACATTTGTAGGATCAAGTAATCTTTGACAAGAATACATAATTGGGAAAAACAAACCTCGTCAATAAATGGCACTGTGGAAACTGGATATCTATACATTAAAAAAATGAAACTGGACCCTTGTTTTATACCACATAAAAAAAATTACCTCAAAAGGAATTAAAGACTTAGGTGTAAGATCTGAAACCCTGGGACTCTTAGAAGAAAACATACAGAAAAGATTCCTTGACGTTGGTCTTGGCAATGGTTGTTTGGATATGACACTAAGAGCACAGGCAGCAAAACCAAAAGTAAACAAGACTAAAAAACTAAAACCTTCCACCTAGTGAGCAATCAACAATATAAAAAGGCAACCTACAGAAGCAGAGAAAATATTTGAGAACCAAATATGTGATAGAGGCTTAATATTTAAAATATATAAGGAACTCATTTAAGTCAATAGCCAAAAGACAAATAACCTGATTAAAAAATGGGCAAAAAACCTGAATAGACATTTTTTCCAAAGAAGACATATAAATGGCCAAGCATACGAAATGGTACTCAACCTCACTAATCAAAGGAGAAAGGCAGATCAAAACTACAATGAGATATCACCTCAGACCTGTTAGGGTGGCTATTACTAAAAAGACAAGAGATAACGGTTGGAGAAAAGGGGACCCTTGTACATTGTTGGTGGGGATGTAAATTGGTACAGCTACTATGGGAAACAGTATGGAGCTTTCTCCAAAAATCAAAAAATAGAATCAGCATTTCCATTTCTGAATATATATCCAAAAGAAATGAAATTAGTATCTTAAAGAGATATCTTCACTCCCATGTTTATTTCAGCATTATTCACAATAACCAAGATATGGAAACAACCTACATATCAATTAGCAGATGAATGCATAAAGAAAATATGATAACACACACACACATGCACACCTGTGCACAATGAAATATCAATCAGCCATAAAAAGAAGAAAACATTGCCATTTGTGACAACATAGATGAATGTGAATAACATGATATTAAGTGAAATAAGCCATACACAGAAAAATAAATTATAGCTCTCGTGTGTAGATTCCAAAAGAGAATCAGAGAATCATTCATGGTGGTTAACAGGGCTAAGGGTGGGAGAATGGAGAAATGTTGGTCAAAGGGTACAAACTTTCATTTATAAGATTAACAAGTTCTAGAAATCTAATGTACAGCATTGATGGTGATATATATGTTAATTAATTTGACTGTGGTAACCATTACCTAATGTATACGTACATCAAATCATCGTATTGTACACATTGAATATGTACAATTTTTACTTGTCAATGGAATATTTGAAAACTTTTAAAAATATTTAAAACTTCACACATTTGAGGCTCGGCACCTGTAATAAATATAGTGGTTACAGCACCAGCCACATACACTGAGGCTGGCAGGTTCAAACTCTGCTCAGGCCAGCTAAACAACAATGACAACTGCAACAAAAAGTAGCTGTGTGTCATGGGAGCTCTTGTGGTTCCAGCTATTTGGGAAGCTAAGGCAAGAGAATCGCTTCAGCCCAGGAGTTTGAGGTTGCTGTGAGCTGGGATGCCACAGTGCAAGGGCGACATAGTGAGATTCTGTCTCAAAAAAAAAAAAAAAAAAAAAATTCACACATTTGACATTGAATAAACATTGTTAAATTGCCCTCATAGAGAGATTATATACATTTATGGTATAACTTACACTGCATTGTTCAATTTTAAAGGCAAGATATGTTTAAATAATTTCATTTGTTTATTTTCTGAAAAATGAAAGTGAAACAGATACCATAACTGCTTTGGATGTCACAGTCTATCGAGGTAGCTCTGCTGAATACTCAACAGAAGTAGACCCAAGCCATCTCCAGCTCCACCACTTAACTGGAGGTGAGACTCTGGGCAAATATCTTCGTTTTTTCTATTTCTCAGTTTCAATTGAGAGTTGACACATCATGGATTCCCATTCCTCCTGGCTTGCAGCAAGTTCAGCTGGTAGAAGGCTTATCTGACAGGAGAACACAGATCTGGGCCAATCAGGGAAGGTACCTAAGTCCAGAGGGGCACCAGGGATAATAACTATAGCTGATCTGTGCAATATGTCCTGTGAGCCAGGCACTGATCTGAGTGATATTCATGCATTAATCCATTTAATCCTCAGGACAACACTGACGTGGGTACTATTACTGTCCCCCTTTTACAGATGAGGAAACCAAGGCTCAAATAGATTGCACAAGTAGTGAGTGACAGGCTGGGACTGGACTCCAGGGTCTGTCACTCTGAGAGAACCAAACAGACCAAGCATAAAGACAAATTGCCCTCTGCCTAGGGGCATCTCCTGCTTGGGCAGAGACTCATCTCAGCAAGTGGCTAACTAGGAAGTGGGTGTCCCTGGCAGGATGAAAAAAAGAGTGTAGACTGACAGAGAGAAGGATTCAGAGGCACTTCCTTACAGGTTTGCATACACCTGATCTTTAACCTCCAGACAAGGACCTGGTCTCCTGGTCAGGCAATTTGTATCAGTGTAATTCCAATTGTTTGAGGAACAAAACACAACAGAGTTGCTGTATCCTGTTTCACCTGCCGGCCTCTGAGAGGTAAAGAGCCAGGCATTATTTGCCCAGCCACGGATCTTCTTACTTACATGGCTACCCTTGTAGGGTGCCTTGAACACCCTGTCTTATCCTCATAGGGTCTTAAAGAAAAGGCTAGAACCAGGGCCAATCTACTCCAGGCCTTTTAAAGAATGTTTGTTAACAGGACAAACAATCCATAACACTCATCCCGAGTAACTTAAACTGGGAAAACTTTTAAAATGAGATCAGGAAAGCAATGAAAACCAAATTATTCTAGAATTGTTCTTTTTTAAATATGACCAGATTAAATATCTTACTAATGATTTGATTGTTGCCATCCCAGTATATCAGAAAACTTGTTTAAAACAAAATTCACTCCTCGAAACAATTTTTTAAACATAATATCTAGTTTTCTTTTATTCATAACTTAATAGAGTTGCTTAAATATTTGGCTAAAATTATCAGCACCCCCATCTGAGAGGACAGCCCACTGGTGAAAAGATCCCATCACTACTCCAGAAGCAATGGGATACTTCAGTTGGGGGGAGCAGAAACCAAAGGGGTTAGAAGACATATAACCAGAGGAGGGCCCTGTCAGGGAAACACACAGTAGATATTCTGCCCGTAAAAGCTTCCCATAAACTCACACTATGTGCCACAAAAAAAAAATTACCATTTGGATGTCTGCTATTCTGTAGGTATCAGCTCTAATGCCATTTATGTAGGAGACAGTGGTCCTTTCCTTATCCTCACCAACCCCCCGCCCAATACTCTAGAAAACTCAGAGACCCAGAACAGAGGGTCTTCCCAAAGTCAGACAATCTCTCTCCTAATGCCATCCAAGGACAGACCAACAGCTTTCCCACACTCTAAGACCATCATGCTGAAGACTTGCTGGGGCTCAGAGAAAGGGAGGTGGAACGACATTTGAGACTGGAGTTCCCACCTGAATGAAGTTTCTTAAATAGTTATGGAATCTTCCCACTTTGTCAACATGGAGTAGGAAAGGGAGAATTAGAATATTAACTGGAGAAGCAATAGGAAAACAACTGCATTCATGTTTTTGCTTTTCTGAGTTCAAGCTGCTTCACAGCCCATGCAAGTGTGAGAGTTGCAACAACAGATTAGAGTGTCATGAGAGTGGCCTCATCCTAGGAAATGGTGTGAAAACCCAGAGAGATCATGACACCTCTAAGGGGCAGAAAGAAACTCACTCCACTGGGCTGAAACTGAGGAGGCAGGATAGTGGAGGATAACAAGGAAGAGATGGTGAGAGATGGTGGCAAGGTAAGCAGGGACCAGATCATAAAGCGCTTTGTAAGTCATAGTAGGGTAGCAGGATGTTATTCTAAAAAGAATGGGAAGTTGTGAGAATATTTTAAAGCTGTAGGGAGGGCTAAGCAAGATGCAATGTGCATTGGAAGGAGGCAGAGTGTGTGGGGGGTGTGGGGGGAGGTATTGCACTAATATAAGCAAGAGATGATAATAAACTGGCCAGAATGATTGGCAATGAAAACAAAGAGCATTGGAGAGATGTGAGATAGATGTAAGAAGTAGAATATATACTGAATGGTTGGGAGGATGGTGGGATAGATTAAGGAGAGGATAATATGCAGCTTCTACTTTATCTGATCTTTAATCAATGGTGCTGGTGGGCCTTCAGAAGCCCATCTGAAAGTAGACTAATTGTTTAACTTAGACTCTCTGAATATTGCCCAGTTCTCTCGAGTCTTTAAAATATCTACCACCCACAATCTTGAGTGGAATGCTTAAATCCCAGATAAACAAACCAGCTGTAAGGACTAATTAAAGGGCAACAAGCCTAATTCATTATGACAAGGATGTTTCAATTAGCTGGTGCTAGAAACTAGCTACTATTCTTAGCACTCTATTATTAGACAGGATTACTTTGCTGAGTAACAAAACCCTCTGAAAACTCAAAACAAACAACAACAAAAAAAAAACTAAGCCATTGATCTCGTTGATCTGTAAGTTGTCTGTGGAAGAACATCTAAGCTGGGCTCCAAGGAGCATGATGCTTCAAATATGAGTCTTGCTGGGTTTGGCTGGGTGGCTATATTGTATATGTGCTCATTCTGGGTAATAGAGGTTTAAAGAAAGTACATCTCATGAGGTTGGCAGAACCTGGAGAACAAGCCCAATCACATAAGTGCTTCTCAAGCTTTCAGTCATATCATGTCATTAATATTACATTAGCTAAAGCAAATCCTACAGCCAAGCCCAAAGTCAAGGGAAGTATCTCTGCTCATAAACACAAAGATAGAGTGGAAGTGAACATTTTGGGATGATAATCTGATTTACCACAAGGATATAATATTATTAATGCTTTCTCCCTCTATGTAACTCTACAGGGTATCTTATTAGAGATTGTGCAACTAGATGGGGGAATGAATGTACTATTTCCGGCAAGATTGCTATGAGATGACGCAATATTCAAACTCAAATAGAGTGTGGAAACAATTCCAATTCCACTGAATATCTCCATCATTATATAAGTTAAAGATTGCAAGGCTATTCCTACAAGGGCTCATTATTGCACTCTAGACACTATGTTGAAAGCTATGGGGGCTATGAAGGGCTATGTTTCCATAGCCCCTATCAGGTGAGCAGTAGTGGTGGTTTATGATAATATGGACCAAATTGTTAAGCATAATATGGACCAAATGGTTAATTGCAGAAACCAGACACAAAACACATAATTCAGACATTCATTAATTTTCTACCAGAGTATAACTTCTGATTTAAATAACAGCATAAATATTTAACCTCTTGCTATGTAGAAATGAGTGGGTATTCAACATCAACTGTTATTAATCACCATTTAATATAACTCTGGTCTTAACTTCCAGATTTGAGAAACCTTTGGGGATATACACAGCACTCTCTGTGTTTGGCCCCAACACAGCAGCTTCAGAGAAGTTTTCTCATAACAGCCTTTGCCAGTGACTTGTATTTGCAATTTCCTTCTGTCTTCAATGCTAATAACCCCATTCCCTTCCTCTGGCGCCTTCATGAAAGTTTCTGATATGTGACAGCTTAATGCCAATCTCACAGACACCCTCACATATATTTTTTAAGGATGTAGGTATGTGGCTGACCTTTTAAAATGGGTGAGATTTAAAATCAAAATCACTTTTCTGGCTTTTCTTGGAAGGTCAGAAGATCTGGTTGCTCTAGACCTGCATTGTGATAACCGGTAGGCTCCGGCCATGCTGCCTTCTGCAAGCTGGGCAAGAATCCTCCAGTTCAGTCCCTGGAGGTGCTTCAGTTGCTATCCTGCCTTCCATCTTTGCATAAATGACAACCTCTCTCTCTCCTGCAAAATCGTCCTTGTGCACAGCTTCCTGTCATGAGAAGAGAAATTGATCTGTCTCTCCCTACCATCTCTGCTGCAGCTCATCCTGTATATCCTTATAGGTGAGAAGACCGCTGTCTGTGTCAGCATAAAAGCCTGTGGCGGCTGCTTTTCAAGCAGAAAAATATGTCCCTGGCCATCATCCAGCCACCTTACCACCCACCTTTCTTGGTGGCCTCTAAATCTCAGTTTGCTTCAAATTATTTTGCAGAGAACACTCAAGTCTCTAAAGATCATTCTCTTCCCTCGTGTCTCCAATTTACTTTAAATGATTTATTCAAGTGGCGTGTTTTCTTTAGAAGACATTTGGAAAACCACAATTTTTAGGCAAAATTATACAATGGTTGTTTTCACACCTACTTCACAAGTTTTTTGTTTTGTTTTTTTTTTCCCTTGAAAATGTCTAAAGAGTCTCCTACTGAATATGGAAGCCTATGATCCCCCTCTGGTGACCCTTCATGTTTTCTTCAAAGTATAAAAACTTTTAAGTCTTCTTTTAATTAATTTTCCAAAACATTCCAATTCTCTACCCAAGGATTTCAAGGTGGATTCAAGAACAATGATAAATATAAGGGCAGTGCATTTCGACTGCTAAATAAATTCTCTCTTAATCACAAAGTGGATGACCAAGTCAGTATAATTTCAAGGGAGAATAAAACAGATAGCAAAAGGTTAGCATCCTGCCTTGCTTAGAAATGGAGGCCATTTTTTTTTCTACATTGCCTGTGAAAGAATATACATATGTCTATGGTCTCAGCTTGTTGACTGCTGCATTACTCAAGAGAGCCCCCCGTGAGCAAACCAAAGGCAATTCCAGAAACCCACGGAATCACACTGACATGGAAACCCCCAGACTCTTCCTAGGTAGAGGCAAAGTTTAAGCAGAATAGACTTAATCTAGCTGTTTAGACACATCCCATGCTCCTGAAGAATCTATTTCTGGCTCTAGGCTTCATTATAAATGTCAGGACACGGTATAGTTATGGTTATAAAGGCACTTTCATTATAAATCCTACTTCCTAGACACTTTCAGTTTTTAGAATAAATTACCCTTTGGGAATGAAATTTCTCCTCAGCATAAAAGTAAATTGGTACAGAAAACGTGACAAAATCCAGTTTGTCTTTTCTTTTCAGCAGGCGGCTATACCAGTATAAAGGAAATAGATGACACCTTACATTAGACTCTCAGGGGCATTCATTGCCAAAGCCAAGGTGGGCCCACCTGTTTGGGTGGTCTCAGTATTTGCAGCCTCATTGTTTGATTTGGGTAGTAGTAGTGAGCGGGAATGGGGGCTCGGAGAGAGAGGGGAGAAAGGAGTGTCTACCTTTGCTACTCTGGTGTGTACATAGTCACTGTCCTCCTTCTCCTCTCAAGGGGGATGGAGGCTGGGAAGGTGCTGTGTTTGGATGTTTGACCCTCCAAATTTCATGCTAAGATTTGATCCTCAATGTTGGAGGTGGAGCCTAATGGGAGAAATTTGGGTCATGGGCTCAGACTCTCATAAACAAAGCAATCTCCTCCCAGATGTGGGGGGCAGTGAGTGAGTCCTAACTCTGTTAGTCCCTGAGAGAGCTGGTTGTTAAAATAAACCTGGCACCTCCTTTCCCTCTCTTTCTACCTCCCTTACCATGTGACCTCTGTACACTCCAGCTTCCCTTTCCAACCATGAGTGGAAGCAGCCTGAGCCCCTCACCAGAAGCAGATGCTGGTGCCGTATTTCCCATACAATCTGCAGAACTATGAGCCAAACAAACCTCTTTTCTTTATAAATTACCCAGCTTCAGATGTTCCTTTATTAGCAACATAGACTAAGACAGTAGCTAAAGCCAAAGGTCATTTTCTATAGGGCCTAAGTGAAAGGAGAGATATCCTCTACTTTTACAGGTAGCAAGGGATGCTAAGAGCAGAAGGGTTAGCTGAGAGAAAGTATGCAGGAAGAAACACTGAGTTCAAGTGCCAATTTCAGGACAGCAGAGAAAGGACTGAGGTCAGGGGTCTGGAGGCAAGAGTTGAGTTTTACTGGAATGGAACTGGACCAAGACCTAGACCAGTGGAAGATTGGGTGGGTGGGAGGGGCTATGGGAGGGGCTATCCTAGGCTTTCCCCTCAGCTTGACAGTAGTTATAAATTTAGATGATGCTTTCCAAAAGGGCCATCATCAGTGAGAAGAATGTAAAAAACTAAGGCAATGATTTCCAAGACCAGTTTCTATGACCTCACCATGTTAAATGGAAATACAAATGGCTGGACATCAATGTTATTGATGTGACTCAAACATCTTACTGGTCCCAAAAGTTAAAACTTAGAATGAATGAATGTTTGAAGACAGGTGACCATCTGTGTAATTGACTAGCTGTTCACCTGCTTTATAGTTTTTAGTTTTGGATGGCAATTTCTGAATTCTCAACAAGATGCAAACAATCAGTAACCCTGATGGCCCCACACAAATCATGCTAAGTGCCTTCATTAAGAAAGAGTTTGGATGCTTGAGAAATCCTGAGCTGTATCTTACCCCTCCCCACTCAGTGGGTATAGAGAGAATGGTTGCAATAGCTCTCCCTTGACATCTTCCCCAGCTGCTGGGTCTGAAGGGCCTCCTTACTGTAAAGAGAAAGATTCCCACTTGCACCCTGGAGGCTCTAATTTCTTCTATATTCTGTCTCCTGCCTTCCCTTCACGTGTGTGTGTGAACAGTAAATGCCTTTGACACGTTTGAATAGACCTGTGTTAGAAATGAATCTCCAGGGCTTTTTAAAAACCACCCACTGAACAAGTAAAAGTTGTCTTTCTCACCCTGATAAAGATTTCCAACTTTTAAAATCAGGTATCAAGGTAGAAAATGGGATGTACATTGAGCCACTACACTAGTAATGAACGTCCAAGGATTTTTTATTTTTTTCTGTTATGTTTATAGTTTAAATAAACCCTTCAGATCCCCAAACATTCTGTAAAAGTTGACTTATTGGATCTTTGAAGGATATGGAGAAGGCAGCCCCCATTAAGGATCTTCCTCTCTAGGGTCAAAGCTACAGTTAGAAGAAAATTCCACAGCTGAACTGAAATCAAGTAGTGATAACTGAGCAGCTTGCCAAAGAAGCAAAGAAAAAGATTAGTTTGACAAATACACCCATTATTACACTAGAAGTCCTCTTTAAAATAGGGATCATTTGAGCCATATTCTGTGAGAAAAGGAGAGTGAGACTGATAAGAACATTTAAATTCTGCTTACATTAAAATTCTGTCTAGAACAATCTGGGAGTAGAAAATAACTTATGGTTCTTTTCTTAAACTAAGATGTATATTACCTTCTGCTTCAGCACTGAGTTGCTGAAGATTTCTGTAGCTATGATGGTATCCCTGCATCCTGGGAAGATACAGACATTGCGCCTGTAGATACTCAGAAATTTCAGCAGCTGACAGTCAGCACTCAGACAGGGTGAAGTTCATCCAAGGTCTGAGGTCTTCCCATCATCCCATGACAACTCCGATTCACTTAACACACCAAGAAGTTACTATTAATATTTTTTGCAACTCCTCTACCACAGAATAGCCTTACCTATCATTCTGATTTTCCCGCACACCAGGCTCATTGACCTATAAACTTGACTCATGCTCTTGAAAAACTTACACTTTTTTCCAACACTGTCACAGAAGAGGGAGAAATCCACCCTAATTGGGAGGACTAAAAAATACTCCTCAGCTCAATTCTCTGTCCTCAAGTCTTTCCTGCCCCAACTCTTGTCTTCATGAATGTTTTCCTCTTCAGCTAACTGTTGCTTCATCTTGTCTTGTTTTTCTGTCATAAAGTAAAGTTTACTGAATATGAGCCAACCCAACTAGGCTTAGTCTTGCCAAATGACAGAGCACACACTGTCCAGGGAAGGAACACTTGAGGTCTTGTGTCCACTCGGGCTATAGGCCCCACCTGGGCAGTTGGAAGGAATGATCTGGCCACAGGCTTTCTCTATCTCTCTCCATGTGAGAAGGGTTCAGATGTCTTCACTGGGTTTTCTTGGTTCCTGATTATCACTCTCGTTACCCTGCTGGAATGGCTGTGAAACTCTGGTTCTAAGAGATATATGGAGAACAGATCCCTGCTTATATCAGACCCCAGGGGAAAAAGAAGCCTCTGTGTCTACATTCAAGTCAGTATTATTCTTTACCTTACCTTTAAGAAGATAGGCACACACACAAAAAAAAAAAAAGAAAGAAAGAAAGAAAGAAAGACCATAGATCTTCTATCTTAATTGCATTTAATAAAATTTTACTGAGCCTTTGTATGTCAGAATCTATTTCTCATTAGTACTTGGATATAAGTAATGGGTGGGAAGTGGATAGGGAGAATTTTGGAATTTGAACATGAGTAAATCAGGATGGATGCCTTTATGGAGTTTACAGTGGGCTGCAAATAACCACATAAACAGCTAAATGCAACATAAGCCAGATTATTATGTTATTAAAATTATCATGGGTCACAGAGGTGGGAGAAATCCACCCTAATTGGGAGGACTAAAAAATACTCTTTCTGAAAGGAGACACCATTTTAACTAGATGTTGAAAAATAAAGGAAATATAATATGTAGAGATAGAAGTTAAATGAATCAGATGAATAACATATAGGGCCATCAAAGAGAACAGTCCGTGAACACTCACAAGGTATTCTTTTGTCTGAAATCTTGGGCTGGTAAAGGAAAAGAAGTATCAAGCAACAAGAGCAACAAAGTGGAGAATCTTGTTGAGAGACAGGGCCCTTTGGCCCAAAAGCAGCCTATCTGTCCTCACACAAATGCCTGCATGCCCCTAGCTCCTTGCTTTGTTGGAGGCTAAAATCTTGTTCTAGAAACTGTTCCCAGTTTATGCATATCCTGCCTGATCGATTATTGATCTACCTGCCAGCTGATCCCCTGATTTATCTAAGAACAAGATTCATACACTCTTTCCCAACTTCTCCTTCTTTAGAAATTTGTATCTTAAAGTAATTAAAAATAATGGGAAAATGGATTTATTTTGCTGTAATTTATTACACTTAATGAACTCTTTATTTCTTGGTGTAGATCCAAGTTTTTGTCTGGTATCATCTTCCTTCTGCACCAAGAGCTTCCTTTAACATTTCTTGCAGAGTAAGTTTCTGGCAGTGAATTGCTTGTTTTTATTTGTTTGAAAAGTCTTATCCTTTTTGTATTTTGCAAAAATATTTTTCACTGGATGTAGAATTATAGTGTCATTCCATTCTCTCTGGCTTTCATGGTTTCAGTTGAAAAATCTGCTGTTACTACTTATCTTTGTTCTTCCATAGGTAATATGTCTTTTTTTTTAATCTCTTCTCTCAAGATTTTTTCTTTGTATTTTATTTTCAATAAGTTAAGTGTGACATGCCTAAGTATGGGGGTATTTTCCAAACTTCATAGATCTGTGATCTGTCACCTGTCATTAATATTGGAAAACTCTTAGTCATTATTTTCTTTATTTTTTTATTAGTCATTATTTTCAATACTTTTAATCTTGAACCTTAAGGATAGCATTGGTTTCCCTTATTGTTTATTACATTAGGCTATCTCTGGCTGCAGATTCCCTAGGTAATTTGGTACCTAACCCACTTTCAGGACTTGGCAAATATGGCCAGTTTTCATAGGCTAAGTAAGCAGGAGCTTAATTTTGCTGCTAGTATGGGATGTATGTAAGATATTTAATTAGAGGAGAATCACAACTATATTTTGAGATGGCATAACTTCATACAGAGAAAAGAATGAGCTAAAATTGGTAGAGACTAAGGACAGGTGCAATGGTCTAGGTAAGAGGACAATCACAAAAGAAATTGGCAATAGGTACCTCTGGAAAAGGCTTTTCAGGGGTATACTCCTAACAGAGTCTCCCGTATTTGTTAGTAGTGAACACTTTTACAGAATATCAACAGGAAAGCTAAGAGATGTTCTATGATTGAGGTAAATTCTATGCTTAATAAAGTTAAATTGGCTTCTAAATCTTAGAATTTCTCAAAGCCTTTAATATGCTAATAAAATTTGAGAATTTTTAAAAGGGGGATATAATATGTATTATTTCCCAAACTTATTGACTACAGAATACCATTCTCATAATTCCTCCAGTAATACCTCCTATATTTCATAGCTCATCACTTTGGAAAATTCAGGTCAATAAAACTTCAAGCATTTGAATATAGTATTAAAGGCTTAAAGAAGAGAGTGAGGGAGAGAAAGGAAGGTGTTGACCATAACTCTGAGGCATTTGTCCTGAATAATTAACTGGATGGTGATGTCAAAACATGAGAGGACTAGCAGCCTTGGTAGAAGAAGGAGAAATTCACTTTGGGGCATGAAAATATAGATGCTGAGAAGGAGACTAGTTCTTTGATGTTTCCTACAAAAATGATTCATCTCTGCATAGGAAATTTTCAACTTACTTAATAAAAAATAAACTTCACATCATCTAAGGCCATTAACCAGAGCAAAAATCTATCCACAAAAGAAAAGTTGGATTCCAAAAAGTTGGTTTTTGTCTCCAAAAATTCCTTCCCCCTTGGACTTCTCCATATTACTACAACTCGTGATGACCTTGAGAAAAGCCCCTGCTAATGATTGTAAGTAAATTCCTGATCCACATGAAGAAACATGACTTTCCCATTTATACTCAATAGCATGGCTGATGTAGAGCTGGAATTTTAATAAAGGCTTTGGTTGAATAAAATGAAAGTAGTCACAAGAAACCAATAATTTACCCTACACACTATTAATTCCTCATCTTCCATTTTGGGGCCTGATCAGTTTTCCCTCCTTCTGTCTCCTGTTAAGGCCACCACTATCTCTCTTACTCAAGAGCAACCTGAAAGATAAGTACACCTCCATAAAAGACATAAAATCTAAAATCAAGAACATGCTGGTCAACATGCAGTGAGCACTCAACACATAGTAGGCACCCAATGAATACTGTTGAATTAAACCAAATTGTGTTTAGAGAGAAGCCAAATTCCTCCTCCTGCTCCCAGAGGCATTTCTTCTCCCATTTTGGTTTTCTGAACAAAGACCAGGCTTATCTTCATGTGACTGTCAGTAAGAATGGCCACTAACCCTACTCAGGAGAAAATATAAGCCTTTCTTTATAAGCCTCAACAAGACAACCACATCAGAATTTAAAATACAACACAATTACAAAATACAAAGCAAAATATCCTCAACCGGGGAGGGAGGGGGGAGGGGATGGAAGGAGGGGAATTGGTGAAAATACATTTGTGGTGCATCTTACAATGGTATATGTGAAACTTAGTAAATGTAGAATGTAAATGTCTCAACACAATAACTGTGAAATTGCCAGGAAGGCTATGTTAACCAGTGTGATATAAATATGTCAACCAGTCTGTGAAACTAGTGTATGATGCCCCAGTAAAAAAAAATAATAATAAAAATAAATAAATAAATAAACAAAAAAATAAATAAATAAAAGAAGCACATGGCGTCTATAAATAAAGGATCCCACCTTTACTGGATATACCCAGTGATCCTGTGTAGGGACAGGGTAGGTCTATGGCGTGATAGGTCTGACTACTACTGCAAGGGAATGAATTCAACCTTGAAGAGCATCTATTTATAAGCAAATGAAGTGTTGTGAGATGGGGAGGGATGGCTTGAGTGCTGATGGCTCTCTACAGATGTGTGAGATCAAGTGACAGGGCCCAGGGACATGACTCGAACTTATCAGTTTCCTTCTTCATGGATATCTCCAATCAAGTTTGGCACATGTTAAAGAAGGGTGCAGATGGCATGTGGCTTCCCTGTTTAGAATGTGGTTTAGGAGAATGAGGCATCAAATACTGAGTCCTTATGTGGCTCTGTGTAAATCTAAAATCCTGAATGAGTAACTCCTTGGAAACTCTTGGAGGTAGCACCCTAAGTTATCTAGGCTTCTTTTGAATATTTCTTGACTCAGTCCTTCAACCTAGAGGTTGCTATCTGGCAGTCTATGGCTAAACCATGCCATAGACCTCTTAAGTGGTTGGGAAAATGTTTGGTTTTATTTAAATTAACTACCAAACTTTAACAATGCAGAGAATTCACACAAAAATTCAGATTTCCAACTTCTGAAAAATTGGAAGATATGGCAACACTGAGCCTGTAATAATACATTATCAGCCAGACCTAAGTGATGGATGTGTCTTCCTCAAACTGTCACAGGTCCTTCAGGCCCATTTCACTCACGTAACTCCCCTGGCTGGTCTCCATAAGTGTCTGAGGGTTTCACCCCTGGTTCAGTCAAAGGCTGGCAAGGTGGCAGTCATCACTGCGGAAATGGTCTATACATATGAAATTCACCCATAGCTTCAGCCATTATGAGGAATTCTGTGAAGAAATTACTATTTCTAGCAACTGCTCTCCTAGTGTTTTAGCAAAGCATGCCAGAGATGCTCGTGGCTCTCTTCATCCAAAGAAAGCTGTACGTTAGCTATATTTTTCATTTTGTTTACTTCTGATTACCATCTAGGTAAATTCTACATAAGGCAAACATCATTTCCCTATGATTCCCTTTGAGACAGAACCTATGTTCCAAGGCATTTGGCTGACAGTAGTTGGCCCTAGACTGGCCCCCAGTGAATTTAGGAACATAGTTTCATGTCTCATTTTTCAACCTCACCAGCAGTATGAAGATGAGGTGGGGGAAATGAAGCTAAGCAGAACCACTGGGACATTTAGGCTGGAGCTCCGCAGCTTACAGGGTCTGGCAGCCTTTTCCTCTATGCTTTGTGAGGCAAGGTCTGGAGAATTGCAGGGAGGAACAGGAGCTGGTCAGAAGTGGTGAGAGGCACAGATGGAGCAAGAAGCAGCAGGGACCTGTAGGAGAGAACCACAGAACCAGTCAGGGAGGGACTCTTGGGGGACACATTTTGCAGTAAGATTTCTTATCACAGAAGTTGCAAACTGGCCATCCCAGAATGAACATGGCCTATAGATGTGTGGTGGTTGATCTATACAGTGTTTGTTTTCAATTTGAGTTCACATGGAGATTGTATAATTTTTTTAAATATTAATTTCTAATTTTTCTTGGGAAAAAAATGAAGATACTGTGATAGCAGTCAGGCATTTCCACAGGGCAAAAGCCTGCAGCAGCCTAGCAAGTTGTGCTGACAGCATCCACTGTGCCCAGCACATATGAGCATGTTCACACCTGCTCCCTCAGTGGCATCACCACCTGCCTACTCCAGGTAAGCACTGGGTTGAGATGTCTGCTTTATAATATGGAAAAGATGAAAATCAATTGACCTGCATCTGATCCTGGCTAAGCCAATTACTATTTTGTAGCCTTGAGTAAAGCATCTCGCCAAACCTGCACCTCAGTTTTCTCATCTACAAAATAGGGAGCTTTTATAAAAAATTCCTAAGGCCCTTCCCAAGACTAACAATTATGATTTGCACACCTGCATGTAACCAGGAAGACAAATATTATTTATATTAAATATTTAAAAATACTTTAAAATTTAAATTTAAATTTAATTATTTTAAAATATTGTCTAATATTTAATATTAAAAATATAATTCAATATTCTAAAAATGTTACTATTTTTAAAATATATTGAAAATATTATTTAAACTAGTTTGGCCTGAATCTACCTTCTTATGTGGGAGAGGATTTGGGCATAATAATTGCATCAGAGGGTAGTGAAACCCTGCCCAGAGACTGAAGTGGGAGGGAAGGTGTAGGCCCAAAGAAACCTGGGTCTACGGGCCATATAAAAGAAGGCTCATAGCCCAACTTGGGTGTGGGGGTTGGAGAGAGATGAGTTTTCATGAATTAAAAAACTGGGAGAAATTGAATTTGCAGAAGGACTGAATATTTCAATAAAAGGAGTGCCCTGAATCCAATTCTCTGCTTTTTATGTATTGGGAGCACATCCCCTCCAGCTGCCTACCCTGCAGGAGAGGTTTTATGTGAGGAGGGGGTTTTGTGGGAAATCGAGGGAGGAGTTGAGACTGGTTGAGTATCTGGGTCCTCACATTATTATAGGAAAGCTACCCTCAGGTCACAACAGAACTCAGGAAACGGGAGGAGCCCATCTTTCCCCACCTATTCCTGTCCCTAGAAAGTCTGATAGACCACAGGGCTCCCTCTACAGATGGGAGGTACTGGAACCTATTCCTTTCGATATCAAAGGGCGAGGCATCCCCACTCAAGTCTGGGAGGCCATGTACACTGTCTGCTCCTTTCACAGACTTCTATCTCTTACACAGAACTTCCAGGGCACAGTTATGAGTAACTTTTCTTCTGGAAAGCAGGTGGATTTGCTTCGAAGTGCCGTAAAGTTGTGGGTTCATCGCCAACCTTCCTTGTCAGGTGCGCTTTGGAGCTGACAGGAGGCCAAAAGTGTGCCCTGGGTCACCTACCTGAAAGCCTGTGAGGACTCAGGGTGTGTGTCTGGGGCCACTGCAGGGAAGTCCTGTCCATTTCACTTCCTCTCTCTTTAAAACCCCAGCCCTCACTTAGAAATACTGGCTATAAAAATAGACTCGGCACCTGTAGCTCAAGCTGCGAAAGCACCAGCCGCATACACCAGAACTGGCAGGTTTGAATCCAGCTCAGGCCTGCCAAACAATGACAAAACAACCAAAAAATAGCCAGGCTTTGTGGCAGGCTATTGTAGTCCTGGCTACTTGGGAGGCTAAGGCAAGAGAATTGTTTAAGCCCAGGAGTTGGAGGTTGCTGTGAGCTGTGATGCCCCAGCACTCTACCCAGGGTAACAGCTTGAGGCTCTGTCTCAAATAAATAAATAAATATATATATATATTGTTCAGAGGGAAGAGGTTAGTTATGGGATGTGTGTGTTTTCTTTGTTGTTACAGCCTCGTTTTCACATACTGACTCCTGCCATTATTAAGTCATAATCCCCAGGGGCAGGAATGATGTCATTTCCAAACAAATTATGACCGTGCTCAAAAGTGCAAGCATACCAGGGCTGTGAGGTGCAGGAGGGAGTGCTGTGTGGTGAATTGGTGCTGGGACTCACTGCTCCTACAGGAGTCATAACTGCCTTTCTGGGGCTTTCTGGAGACTTGCTCCACCCCTACCCAGTCTATTTCCCAGCTCTGTGTTCTAGGTCATGTCCTAAAGCATTTTGGCACAGCTGTCTATTTCCGGGTCATCCTCAGACAAGAGAATCCTGGCTAAACTCATTCATTCGTTCAAATATCTCTTGTACTTTCTAGCTGCTGTGGAAAAGCAGTGAAAACAGGAAGCATAGTCCCTTTTCATATCGAGCCTATGATCTTGATGGCACTAAATGGCTAATTAAACAATTTATCATTTATTACAGCTATTATTAGTGATGTAAAGAGATACTGGGACATAAGAGGGCATATAAAAGATGGCCTGGCCTGATTTCGTGTGTCAGAAAAGGCTGCTCTTAGAAATCACTGTATGTCATTAAGTTTCAGATGTCACCATATATAAGACACACAATTACTGTATATACCATTAAGAGAGAAAAACATGCTTCCAATTAAATATTACACAAGGATGTTTTAACACTTAGGCTACTTGTCTTTTAATTTGACATAAATTTTTATTAAATATCATTTTGTGCATTACTAAGAAAGAATATACAAGCGAAATTGGTTTATAAGAAATGCCTAAGATTTCTTTACATTCGGAGCTCATTCAGCTACTCACTTTGAAGACAGAGTTATTGATGTCTATGCTTTTCCCCACAATATCATTCGCTGTGCCCTTAAGAGCACTGATGATACGATACTATTAAAAGAATCCACAAAAGAACTAAAAGCTATGGGTACAGTGCTCTTCAGCCAAATTTGCAATTATAGAGAGCTAACCTGGTTTTGACACCTGCTTGGGGAATGTTGCTAACCAAATCTGATCTACTGCTTTCCCCACAATCATTTGCCTCCTGGGGGTAAAAGAGTGCTCTACAGTTGCTCCAGGACTTGCTGGCAAGCCCCAACCCCATCCCACAAGTTATGACACTAGTGCTGTTGAAGTGCGCAGACACAGATGGACAACTGTGTCCCCACAGCTCCCAGCCAACCGCTCATGCCAACCTACATGCCCCAACTTCAGAGATGTTAAAATGTGGACAAAGTGTTTTAAAGACAAAGAAACATGGTAGTTTCTAAGATAAGATCTTATGAACATGAAAGAGGTAATTGGGGGGAACACAACTATGGTGCATTTTACAAGGGTACATGTTAAATTTAATAAGTGTAGAGTATAAATGTTTTAACACAATTACTTAGAAAATGCGGTGAAGGCTATGTTAACCAGTTTGATGAAAATGCTTCAAATGGTATATAAACCAAACAAACAAAAAAGATCTTACGAACAAGCAGTTAATCAAAGAAAGGAGTAGGAAAGGGAGATTGGGAGGTACTCACATTGGCGTCCAGGTGTGAGAAACCATGGTGCCTACCAAGAGATTAAAAACGCCTGTGTGCAGGCTCGGCCCTGGTAGCCCAGTGGTTAGGGCGCTGGCCACATATACCAGGGCTGGCAGGTTCGAACCCGGCCCAGGCCTGCTAAACAACAGTGACAACTGCAACAACAAAAATATAGCTGGGTGTTGTGGTGAGCAGCTGTAGTCCCAGCTACTTGGGAGGCTGAGGCAAGAGAATCACTTAAGCCCAAGAGTTTGAGGGTGCTGTGAGCTGTACCCCATAGCACTCTACTGAGGGTGAAATAGTGAAACTCTGTCCCCCCTAAATAAATAAATAAATAAATAAATAAATAAATAAATAAATACATAAATACATAAAAATAATGATAAAAATACCAGTGTGGCTGATGCCCGAGATACAGAGGTGAGAGGGTGAGGGATGAATTTAGCTCTAACTCAGGCAAGTCCTTGCAAGTCAAGTTCAGGATATAGAATTTCATCCTGAAAGCAACCAGTATCCTTTGAAAGGTTTTCCTCAGGAAGTGGATATGGGAGGGTGAGGGATAGATGTGTGAGATGAGATATTTCAAAGATCTCTCCATTTAAAGCCCAGAGAATGAACTAGCTGGGGCCTGATTGAATGGAAGAAGGTCTAGCATAGGCCATGGCAGCCCTGCAAGAGAACTGAGTGGCTTTGTCATTGGAATTTGTGGCTGGATTCATGGTTCACAGGAAAGGCACTGGGGAGAGTGGAGAAGGAAGAATGGCCAATCCCTGGGCAATTTCCCCAGAGTAAGCACACACTGCAGCAGGACCAGGTTGACAATGGGCCAAGTTGCATCCGGCGTACCCTTGAGACATGCAAATGGAGATGTCATGGAGGTGGACGGATAGATGGGTCTGGAGCTCAAAGCAGACGTCTAGACTGGAAGGAAGGAATTTGAAAGTCACCAGAGCGTACCTGGTAACTGAAGTGGGTGGCTCCTTAGAAATTGGGTGCCCCAATAACTCCCTCCAGAGTGTGAATGTCCTTCAGATTTCTGTAGTGCCTTTAGCATCTGCCTCCTCTGAAGGTATCTTGCTTCTTTCTAACAAGCTCAATTTCATTTGTTGTTACACCTATTCATCACCTTTCTATGTGGGCAACCTTAGCCCAAATCTCAGCAAGTTCATTAACTTGAGTCCTGATTATAAAACTGCTGACTACTCCTAAGGAGAGAGAAAGGAGAAAGAAGGAAAGGAGAAGAAAGGAAAAGAGAAAAGAAAAGCCAGTGATAGAAGCATCCCCTGTGTAACGTTTCTTACTCTTGTCTATTCCAGGCGACACAAAGCTAATGATGACACTACGTCCATCTTCTAGAAAGACAACAGGGTCAAAGAGGTTAAGCAACTTGGGTAAAGTCACACAGACAGTAGATTGTCTACAGAGTCAGAACTCTAATGTATATTCATCTGCTTGAAAACATTTTTGAGGGACAGTCCCTTGTAGGAGTCTCATGTGTACTTGTGGAACGGAAGCATATGATCTGGAATCAAAAGGCTGTAACAGAGGGAGATTCCACTGTAAATAAAGCATTGGTAATAGTTGACAACAGAATCCTAAACACGACCCTGGTGAATGGCCCCCATGAAGAAATGTGTTCCTTTTTCCTTGTTTAATTACATCAGTGGGTTAAATGTAAGTAAAAATAGGTGTGCTGTGATAGATTTCTTGGTGGCAATTGCCAGTAAAAAGTAGACCAAAGGGTCTATTTTAATGGGAATAGCATTGGGGGAATCAGCAAGGACAGGACAGCCTATTTATTTCTCTGCCTCACTTGTTAGCTCCTCTGGGCTCAGTAGGACGCTTCTGCCTAATGTGGCCCAGATTCCCTTCAGAATACCCTGCTCCTCATAATTCTCATTAAGATTCTACTGGGTAGAGCTGAGGGAGGAGGAGGGGGTGTCTGAGGGGATCTAAGGAACTATAGTCACCTAACTATTATGTGGAGGGGGGTGCTGCTTTGCACTGAATAGTCTGCAAGTTAACAAATGACAAAAAAGTCCCTAAATATAGTCTAAGGCTGCCAGCGCCTCTCTTGTCCAGCAGAAAGGTGGCAAAAGGTTGAGTAAAGGAAATGGCTGTGGCCCCGTAGGCTGCTTCTGAGTTGGGACAGGAGCGGCTTCAACAATGTCTGTGCAGGGCAGAGGGGACTGGGAGGATGGGGGGGTGGGGGGCTTCGCCATGTTGATTTCACCTACAGATAATCTTTCTTGACTCTCAAAGGGAATGTCTGGGACATGTAAGCTTAGTTCTGTAGGAACACATTAAGCGAAGGTGCTGCCAGTCTCCAAAACTCTGCTTCAGGTTGTGGCTTGAGTGTGTCAAGTAAAAGAGAGGTGGCAATCACCTGAAGTGTACCCCATGCCTGCCTGAGGCATTCCGGGGGGGGGGGGGCTTGTACTCTCCTTCTCCCATCCCCCTCCTTCCAACAAATCTAGATGTAAACATCAAAAAGGGTTGATAAGGAGGAGGGTGACCGAGTAAAGAAAATTGCCACTGGAAGATCACAATTGTGCCTCCTTTTTGCCAAATAACTTGGAAATCTGAGAAGGGGGCTGAAACACAGATTGTCTCGTCATTAAATAGAATTATCTTCCTGAGCACACAATTATACTACTCTTCCCAGCCCTCTTAGCAGTAGCTGGAGCTAGATGATGTGTTCTCTCTGCCATTCTGAGGCAGTTAAGAGTAGATGTACCTTCTCAATCTCTCTCTGAGTTGGCCCTTGTCTGCTGACAATGTGTAGCTCCTAAGACTACACATTGAAGATGGCTATGCCCCTTCCTGAAAGGAGCTTGGATCCTGAAGGACTATGTGCAACAGCATTACTTTCCCCAGTAGAGTGCACAGCTAAAGTCATGGTTTTTGCCTCCTTTTTTCTCACTTCCTCAAGTTTTTGACAACTTTACAAAAATCAGAGTTAGATTTTGTTGTTGTTGAATTTTTTTGTTTGTTTTTAATGAATTAGTTAAGGACAAAGCATCTTGTCAAAATAATTATTAATGAGCAATCAATAAAAAAGCACAAGCCAATATGACGACTGAGTAATTAGTCATTCAAAATGACAAATTGGATGTTCAGGACCTGATCTGTCAACGGGGTAAAATTATACAGACTTGTTTCAAAGGGCTAAGATTTTAAGATGGCACCAACACGAAGTGCTCCTTGTTCTCTCTTCTGAGCCTTCCCATTTTCAGCTCTTGCCCTGTCCAATGTTCTGTATCAGCTCTTTGGAATGTGAGTCCTCATGTGTCCTTTACTGATGAGATGTCATGAGCTGTGCTTCAACTTCAACATTTCCCAAACTTGGCACTGAGAGGCTCTGCCTTTGTTCATTGTAGCACAATCACCCTCTTCTTCCCAAAGTCAGATTTCTGAATCTCTTCCCCTGAGCCCAGAAAATATATTTCCCTCACCACTTCTATCTTGATTTTGACTTTATGGGCTTGAAAGTGACATCATGGGAACCGTTATGGAACTAGGGGTCACAGACACCAGTCTCCAGTGTATTTCTGCCTCTATGGCTTCTTGCAGCTCCTGTTCCTGAAATGTCTTCTTCATTTTTGCCTCTCTAGAGCCTCTGAATGCTTCAAGGCCTGGTTCACTAATCCTCCTTAAGGCTTACAAAATTTCCCATAAGGACCCTCAGTAGGTTAAGATTTCCAGGAGTGTGAAGAACATGTTTCGTTTGTTCTCCAGCACTCCCCCAGAATCTGGCACAGTGTGTGGCATTTTTTCAACACTTAAAAAAATCTGCTGCAAAAAAAAAAAAGAAAAGAAAGAAAGAAAAAGAAAAAAGAAAGAAAGAAAAGAAAAGCAAGCTTCTGCATGAATTGATGACTTTGAATAGATGCATTCTGGCATCTTAACTCATCTCAAGAAAATGTGAATCATCAGAAAGAGTGGAAAGGAAGAGAAATCCATTCATTTTCTTCTCAAAATACATATTGTCTTTTTGTGTATCATATAGTTCAGCAACAAATGACATTTGATGCTCATTTGGACAGTACATAGAACCAGCAGCGTTTATATCCTTGTCACTGTGACAAAGTTTCTAATTTAACTGTCTTATTGTGGGGGCAAAGGGAGATCATAATTACAAATAACATAGCACACAACAACCTAAAATGGACAAATGCATTAATGAACACTGAGATACAGTAAGCATGTCATTTTCTTTCTCACTCTCTTTTTTTTCTTTTTTTACATCCAATAGCAATATCTGCTGATCCACAAGACATTCTGTCAATATGACATTCTATGAAAAATGGCCATGCTGACTATGACAGGGAGAATGAAAGCCCCAAAGATATGCATGTCCTAATCCCCAGACTGTCCTATTCCCGGGGGGGGGGGGGTAATATGTTCTGTTACATGACATAGGGACATTAAGGTTACAGGTGGAATTAAGTTTACTGATCAACTGGCCTTAAATAAGAAGATTATCCTGTATTATCCTGGTGGGCTCAATGTCATCACAGGGTCCTTAAACATGGAAGAGGCACAGAAGAAAGAGCCAGTGTCAGAATCATATGATGTGAGAAAAAGACCACTGGCCACTCTTTGCTTTGAAGGTGGAAGAGGGCCCCGAACCAAGGAATGTGGCCAGTCTCTATAAGCAGGAAAGTCAAGAAAATAGATTCTCTCCCAGAGCCTCCAGAAGGAATGCAGCCCTACCAACACCTTGATTTTAGCCCATTGAGACCCATTGTGAACTTCTAATCTCTAGAGCTATAAGATCATGATTTGGTGATTCATTACAGCAATAGGCAGGTACACACTCGGTGTTCTAAATAAAACACAGAGTGTTTGGTCCAGAGGTATTTTACAGTTTGTTGAAAAAGGATAGAATAAAAGCGTTTATTTTTCTTACTTTGTGTTTATTTTTTCTGTCCCACAATTTTTCACTAGGAGAGGTCAAGATTTATGTTTTTTCAATATGCAACACAGAATCCTAGGCAATAGGAGGTGGCCATGGTGGATAACGACAGCATGTTCAGTTGCTCAAACTGCACTAAGTTGGTGTTTTGCCAGCAAATTTTGGATGATAATACATTGAAGGGAAAGCTCACATCTAGAAATAAAATTATCATATAAATGAGGGTCTCCTGTTGCCTAGTGGTTTGGGGGTCCCCAGATCTCAGAGGCAGCACCCAGACCTCCACCGAAGGGGGACATAATGGGATAGAAAATGCCCATGACAAGGCATCCCATTAGTTTCTAGCTCTCTATGCACTTGGCCTTTTGCAGAGTTGGGAACAGGTAACTATGTCTGACAGGTTTGAGTTTCCGCTTCTCTCATCTTCTGTCTGCAAGGGAGCATATCTACAAACAGAGGAGCTCCAGAAGGAGAGGGAGAAGGGAAAGAACAATGAGCCTGGGCTATTTTAAAACCTTAGTAATTCATCCAGGAATGGTCAAGAATAGGCATGTATTTTATGTAATACCCACACCTAAAGGAGATTGTTTTCCAATGGAAGAAAGAATTATTAGCAAATTCAGGGTTTTCTGGACAACTTGAAAAAGAATCACTTGTCATTTGCAAGCATTAGTTCAGGAGCCCAAACCCTTTTCTGAAACAAAAGCTGGATGCAACTAGAAACACAGTAGGCATTTATTGGTTACTAACTTTAATATCAGCTTTCAAGTAGAAAGGTTGTAAGAATTAACTGAATTAGCATTTGTAAAGTGTTCAGAACAGTGGCACAGGCACATGGTAAGTAGTATGGTGTCATGAATCATTACAGTAAAATCAGAGTAAACCATAGTATTTAGTTTCTGATGCAGAAATAGGGCATGGTACTTCCCACCTATGCAATGACATGCCAGAGCTTGATGAACCAATTTGTGAGTCCAAGTCAAATTTATGCAGTTTTCCAACCCAAAAGAAATTTTAAAAAGATAAGTTTAGATGCTCATGGATGTGAGGTGGCAGCAGGGACAGAAGCAGGGTGTAGCCACTTGTCCAGACAACTTCACAGGGCAGCCCCTCTTAGGCACTAGTGAAGTCACGTCAGGAAGCCACATGACCTGGTGTGACCCACCAAGCACCTGTCAGCACATCTACACACCAACCAACAGTCAGTCAGGCTACAGTCCTGATTTATATCTGTTGGATGAATGAATTAGCTGGGCAAGTCACACACACACACAGGCCTTCATTTCCCATTTTGTAAAATAAAAGAAAAATGAACTTCAATAATCTGAAGAGACGATTTCAGTGCCTTCTTCCTAATTTTTTTAAAGGATCATCTGAAAGAATATTGGGGGAGGAAAGGAGAGGGAATCTGTGTTTACAAAACATAAGCAAATTAAAGCAAACTCACTGGAAACTGTTCCTCTCTGTATGGTCTTTTCCCTCAGATGTTCAGACTTTAAGGGTCACCACCTGACAATAAACAATGGACTAAAGAAACTCACTGTAACTATTTTCAGTCAGTTTCCTGGGAAACAGATCTGAGGTGGAGCCCTGCACACAGGAAGGATGTTGTGGAGTGGTCTCAGGATCCACACTCAAGGGGAGTAAAGAAAGAAGTACTAGAGAGAGGGAGTTGTTGAGCTGCTTTATGGTCACAAAAAGGCCACCGCCAATTCCACAGAAAGCTCTGGCAGGGTCCTCCCGAGCTGTCCCTAATGAGGTAAGCAGACCACTCCTTCTGCCCTGCCCCAGTGACAGTTCATTGATCAATCATTGGATCCCTCTAAGCCTGAGGAAGGGGCCTGGTCTTGGGGGGAGGGTCTGTCTGTGTTTGAGGACAGTTCCCAGAAAGGGACTCTGCCACCTATACCACAGGATCTAGGGAATGAGAGCCCCCATGTTGGCAGGGGGTGGGGGTGTGGGGTGCTCATGTTAGGTATCTCAGGCTAAGTCATAAATTACCACAATCTTAGCAGCTTAAATTAACACGTTTATGACCTTCAGTGTCCATAGGTCAGCAATCTGGGCATTGCTTATCTGCATCCTCTGCTCAGGGTCCCATAGGGCTTTGGTCAAGGAGTCCATGGGGCTGCATTTTCATTTGGAGCTTGACTGGGGAAGAATCCACCTCCACTATCATTCAGATTGGTGGCAAAACTTATCTCTTTGTGCTGTGTGACTGATGGCCTGGCTTTTTGATGGCTATTGCCTGGAGGCTATCCTCAGGTCTCTAGCCACCCACAGTTCCCAGAGTTCACTAAAGTTCCAAGAGTTCACTCAAATTTCCCTGCCAAGGGGGCTTCTCCAATATAGCCATTTACTTTGTCAAGGAGACTCACTTCAGGGAGGGTCAGCCTCAATCTCAGGGTTGTTCCCTTCAGACTCACCCCCCCCTTTTTTTTTTATTAAATCATAGATGTGTACATTAATGCAATCATGTGTACAATGTGCTGGTTTTATATAAAATTTGAAATATTTTCATCACACTGGTTGACATATCCTTCACGGCATTTTCTTAGTTATTGTGTTAAGACATTTATATTCTACATTTAGTAAGTTTCACATGTACCCTTGTAAGATGCACTGTAGATGTGGTCCCACCAATTACCCTCCCTCCACATATCCTCCCCCCTCCCCTCCCCTCCCTCTTCCCTTTCCCCATATTCTTGGCCTATAATTGGGTTATAGTTTTCATATGAAAGCTATAAATTGGTTTCATAGTAGGGCTGAGTACATTGCGTACTTTTTCTTCCATTCTTCAAAATCCCTTTCTTTACTTTTTGTATGTTCTACTTAACTTCCTGGGGTTCTTTCTCAAAGGCAGCAGAGGGAGTGCCAAGACCGCCACAGGGGGTGGGCACTACCTAAATATATAACTATCAACAGAAAAGTCACAAATGGGCAGGAGTTAGCACAGCCCTTTGCACATGGTGAGACTCCTTAAATACTTGTTGAATGAAATCTGTTGAGACTAAGAGCTGTGGTTTATGCTACATGGGAGATGTCAGTCTCTCCGATCTAAATCTTCAGCTGAATGGCTAACTACTCTGGAGTGACTAGACCATTAGGAAAAATAATGGCCAAGTTTGACTGGCTGTAAAAGTCAGCAGGAAAGTATTCCTTTTATCAAGTGAAAATAGCAAGAGAACTCAGAAAAAAGAAAATTTTCCCTAGCCCATATAAATTCACTTTTACATTTTAAAAAATTTTAGTATATAGGATACATTTATAAGGTTTTATTTTTTAAATAAAAACAGAGTAGAAGGCAATATAAAAATTGATCTGAAAGATGTAAGACAGAGCCTACAGGAACCCCAAACTCTCAATGATAGTTATTGGCCTTGGCATTTCAATGTAGGGACTAAGTCCAGCCATTGATCCTATGTCACTGACTGACAGACCAAAATGGAGAAAATTGTTTCAAGACAGGAAGGGAACTATCTGCTTAATTCTTTATACATCTTGTTGTCAGTTAATGCTTCAGGGTAGGTACAACACCTACTTACTCTTCCCTGTTTTATATAAGAGGCAACAGTCTTTGCTGACACATGGTTCAGATCCTTGACAAAGGCAGGCAGAGGAGGAGAGGAGCCATAGCTGCCCAGGGCGATCTTTGTGCTGAGGGAGAATGCACAGGTGCAATGGGGCAGATAGGAGGGCACCCAGCCCAGGCTCAGGGGAAGGCCTCCCAGCAGAAGCATCTGAGCTGACACCCTGTCTTTGCCACTGTGGGGCAATGGAAAGGACAAGGCACCTTGCATGATAGAAAAGGGAACAGAAGGAAAGACTGAGCCTTCTACTTTGCAGTTTTCTGCAAAGCTCCACTGACTCTTGCTTCTGAGAGCATATGAGCCAAAAATAGCTCATGTCTTATGAGGAAGAGAATGACTTTTGGCGAGTTCAAATAAATAAATGGGAAGAGGCTAGACAGACAGATGTAGCTTATACCACTAGTCAGAAGCTCTGCTTAGCACAAGTTGCCCTCCTCCCCTTTTTTGAAGGCAGCATCTAAAAACTCATATTTCTTCTTTGATGTGTTTTGAAAGATCAAACCCAAGACCTTCCAAGCTAAGGATTAATATGTCCCCTCCTCCTTTCTTTCTTAGCGTGTTTTTCCTGTCAGTTAAGTGTTTTCATTTTCTCATCCAGAAACCTAACACACTCTTACACTCTTCTTATGTGTAGGAAGCCACATAATTAGGGTGATCATATCATTTATCATCCAAACTGGGGATACTTTCGAGAATGTAAAAGAACATGAATAATACTCCAAGACAATAGTATACACCCAAGCCACCCTGAGCAAGCTAGGACCGGGGGTCACAGTACACATGTTGGACTCGGCCCTGTTACATAACACTAGTATGCTACAGAGTAGAAATTAAACTTTTCCAGCGTACTCAGTTGCTTCCATCTCTGGAGCACAAGAAGGGAGGCAGCAGCGTTTTCTTCTTGTCTCAATTGTACTATAGTGTTGCCCTCCTTTTCCTAAAAAGAGTATTATTATTATTGAGCAGGACTTTAGATTTCCTGAATGTAAAGGAGAGAAGGACAGATAATAAACACTCAGTTTGTTAAATGCCAATATTTTAAGAAATTTGACAATATTCCTTTTTAGAAAATTCACTTTTACTCCCCAAAAAATTATCCCTCTCTACTTTAGAATTGAGAAAACATGACTTTTATAGGTTGGCTCTGTGGATTGCTAAAGTCACTACATACGGAATTAGATGGATGAGCCCCCAAGCTTTGCAGTAAAACTAGTAAAAACTGAAATGGAATAAATGAGAGTGGCCATCTGCAGGAGAAACACAACTGAAAATATTGTTGTAAAATGCATGATGGAGGAGGCCTAGGAGACATTGAAACCTAACTTGAGAACCAAGGATATCTTCTGGCGAGAATAGAACTGATGAAAATATAGCTGTAACTTTATCAATTCGATTGATATAGCTAAGACAAAATGTCTTAACCAAAGAAAGACACTTTGCATAAGGGCTAAAAAAAAGAGTCAGATGAATATGTATGTGGTGGTGCTTATCTATCAAAGCCCAGGAAAGGAGGACTGAATGGTTCAGATTAGAATATCATGACTATAAATTTAGTTTTCTTTGTTAAGAAGCAGGAAAAGCCCCTCAGATTTTGGTATGGTTTGAGGGAAAGAAATCTACTCCCATGGAAAAAACTCTTCCTGAACAATTCACTTTCCTTTGTTTTTATTGTATATTTATCAAGAAAAGTTCTGAGTGATCCACGCATCTTGACAGAGATTCTCTGAATTTCTAAACCTACTATCAATTAATCAGTATCTTGTTGATGGATGTCTTCGCCAATAGTCTCCCAAAACATTAAGAAGATTAAAGATGAGAGTTGCAAAATCCATTTACATATAAAGAATCATAGAAAAATTCTCACATAATTTTTTTGCACTTCACAGAATCTCACACTAATGTAAGCTATTAGAATTTGGAGAAAGCACTACATATGCTATTTCACTCCAAAATTTGTGTGTTGAAATCTAATCAGCAAGGTAGGGCACTATTAGGAGGTAGGGCTTTTAGAAAGTGATCAGGTTATGAAGGTGGGGACTTCATGAATGAGATTAGTGCTCTTATAGAAGAGGTCTGACAGAGACCCTTACCTCTTCCATCACGTGGGGACACAGCCAGAAGCTACTATCTATGAGCCAGCTACTATCTACACTGTATCTGCCTTGACCTTGGACTTCCCAGCTTCCAGAACCAGGAGAAACAAATGTCTATTGTTTAGAAGCTACCAAATTTATGGCATTTTGTTAAATCAGCCTGAACAAACTAAGCTAGAATAGAAAGAGAAACACTGATAATGTAATGTTATCAGACTTAAAATGTATGGTAATTTAACCAAACTGTCTAGTCCTGGAAGGAGCAGCTGTAAAACCTGAATTTTGTTTAACACATGAAATGCAGTTGTCAGCATTATTTCCTGGTCACCAAAACAGAATTCATACATGGGTCACATTTTGAGATAGACTGTGTTATGGCCCATTATCTCACTTCCAAGAAACACAATTAACAGCATCCTTTCCTATTCACTCATGTAAGTTTCAACTGGCTCAGCTTATCAGTGTTGCTGGGAGGGCTTCATTTGTTCCCATCCACGTGTATTTTATGTTTTCTTGATTTTTATGTGTCTCAAAACTTTTGTGATGATTTGCATAGGATGTCGATGAAATTATGAGTTCTCTGTGATTTTAGAACTGACTTCCAACTCAAAAGTCAATATTTTCAATCTGGCAATTGTATTTGAGTTGAATGGTATCAAGGAGACTGATACACATTAGTCAAACTTATAGAAGACCAATATATAAGCCAAAATGATTTCTTAGTCAGAAGGGGTGGTTCTTTTTTCCAGTAACAGGAACTTGTGTCCTATTCACCAATCATGTATGAAGACATTTTTTCTATTTTGGGACAACTTCCATACATTAATATTTTTACTCCCTGAAGAGAAATAATGGGATTGATAGTCCTTCAGATTTTTGCAACCAATTTTTTTTTTTTTTTTTTTTTTTTTTATAGATAAAAATATGCACCATAGATGTGGCCCAACCCGTCACCCTTTTGTATGCCTCCTATGTTATTTCTTCCCCGGGTTAAATATTGGCAACCTCTTTAACCCCTCTTCATTTGATACAATTTTCAGGCCTTTGCTCTTGCTGACAAGCCTTCTCTCTATTGTCAATGTCCAAACATGATATTCAGATGTGGCCTGAACAGTAAGGAATAGAGGATGACCATTTATTCTCTTGACGGGTCAAATTAAGATAGCTCAAGTCTATATGACTAAGACTATCTACTTCTGTGTCTCTGTATGTACCGGTGTGAATTCAACCTTTTATTTGAGATAATTATAGATTTTCATGTAATTGTAAGAAGTAATAGAAAGATATCTAGTAAAGACTTTCCTCTAGTGATCTCACCCTACAAAACTAAGTACAATGTCACAAACAGGATATTAGTATTGATACAGTCAAGAAACAGGACATTTCCATCAGCAACAAACCAACATTGCTGTGGTTTGAACCGCCCCTGTAAAACTCAAGTTGAAATTTAATTACTACTGTAACAGCATCAAGACATAGGTCCTTGAAGAGGTGATTGAGTCATGAGGGCTCTCTTTTAATGAATGGATTAATGCTGTTTTTTGCTGGAGTAGATTAGCTATCAGGGGAATAAGTTCCTGATGAAAAGGATAAGTGAGTTTAGCGCAATTTCCTCCTCTTTTCATCTCACATGCTTACTTCCACCTTACACCGTCTGCCATGGAATGACCCTTACCAGATGCTGATGCCATGCTTTTGGAATACCCAGTCTTCAGAACTGCAAGCCAAATAAAATTTTCTCTTTATAAGTTGCCCAGCCCAGTCTGTGGTATTGCTATAGCAGCAGAAAATGGACTAAGACTGTTGTGCCCAGGAGTTCCACAAAGACCACACTGCCAAACAAGCCAAATTTACAGCAGAGTCCTTTTACTGAAGAGCCAGCTGGCAGCTGCTTCAGTGTCCCAACATGGGGTTTCTGCACGCAGCCCCGAGTGCTTAAGGAGTCAGGTTTTTAAAGCTTGGTCTGCATTCTGGTTGGCATACAGGCTGTCCACGTGCATTTGAGTGGAGTAGTAAGCAAGTATTATACAGAAGCAGAATTTTGTGATTAGTTAGCCATACATCACACATCTTTGTTTTAATATTTTCTGCCTATACATCTTAGCTTCAATACTTTCCCTCCATACATCTTTGTCTCAGTATTCTCTCCACCTGGTATTATTTAAAGGGCAGTCTGGGGATAGTCAGTTCATTTCCCAGGGAGTTAGTCAAGCAAGAAGTTAGTGAGCACTTTCCCATCTATCTTGGGAGTGAACCCGACTTACTCCATTTTGTTGAGGGCTTGCAGCCCAGGAATTTGCTAGGAGTTAACTGGTATTTTTCTACTTTAGCCTACACCTAACAAGACACATGTTGCTCTTTCATAGCCAAACACCCATTTCCTTCCCACCCACACCCCCGTAGTTAATCTCTAGTAGCCACTAATCCATTCTCCATTTCTATAATTTTATCATTTGAAGAATGATATATCAATAGACTCATACCTAGGTAACATTTGTGATTGACTTTTTTTTCTCAGCATAATTCTCTACATATTCATCCAAGTTATTGTGTGTACCGGTAGTTTTGTTTCTTCTGTTGCTGAGCTGTAGTCCTCAGAATGGATGCAGCACAGTTTGTTTAATCCTTCACCTTTTGGATGACATCTGAGTTGTTTCCAATTTGTGGCTTTTAGCAATGAAAGTGCCGTAAAAATCTGTGCAGAGATTTCTATGTGAACATAAGCATTCAGGTTTTTAAGACAAATGCTCAGGTGTGCAATTCCTAAGTAATATGTTCCTAAGTTGCATGTTTAATCATTTTAAAAACTTCCGAAATGTTTTCCAGATTTTCACCTACTTGTTATCAAAATCTATAATCAAACCTGGTGTGCCTCAGTCTAAAAACATGAAGTGTATGTTTTCATGAAGTGTGTTTATGTTTTGTGCATTTTGGAGTTTGGAGTAAAACACAAAATATAATATTTATCTTCCTTAAATACTAGTTTGTTGATTTCATCCCAATATTCAAACATATTGACTATCTATCTTGATTTCATTTTATCTATACATTTTATAACTATATTTATTAAAGCATTCTTCTTCAAAGCTTGAGAAAAAATTGAACTAGACACAACCCCAAAACATACCATTAGAGACAAATTCACCAACTGTAATATCAACTAACATATGTCTTCCTTCCTGTTCATAAAGACATTGTCAGCAAAATTTTCAAGGGATTTGTAAAATTAAGATCCTCATTTACATAAAATTTCCATTTCTATCAATCTAAGCACTTCATTTAAAAAAAAAAAGAAGAGTTCAATTTCTTAGGTCACACTAGTTCACTGTGAGCACAATTTAGTTCTTACCAATAGACATTTTCCTTTCTCAGTTAATAGAGACTAAAAAAATGAAGAAAATAACTTTCACTTGGTGAACATGGTGGCTTGCTCTTTTAACCAAAGGCTGCAACACTCATTTAGGGAACCAAAATTTTGGAAACATGATGGTGACAATGATGATGATGGTGGTAGAGTTGGTGATGATTACAGCTAATATTGGTAGCCTATTGACTATGTGCCAAACACTTCTGAGAATGATGAGGATCTGTTTCATTTTTATAACTGTATCTGTTTTTCCAGTAATCATATTTATAGTGATTAGGAATATGGGTGTTTTCATTAGATTCATTGGATAGCTGTCAGACGCTAATTATAAACTCTGCTTGGGTTATCTAAATTCTTAGTGGAAAAGAAAATTTGATACTATAAAATAAGCCAAAGAAAATTTTAATAATCTAATCCTTTTACACATTATGAGGCTTAAGAAGTTTGATTACCTTAATTTCCATCACTATGAACTATATCCTTAAATAACTTTATATCTATGTGTTTTCCTATTTTAGCTCACAAAATATCACAATTTCAAGCAATTAAGATTAAAATTCAACATTCAATAAACAAAACATCTCTACCTGATGGAAAGCTGTTTTAAGCTTTCTTCCAATTCTCAAGAAAAATATTAGGTTTCTGATATATGATTCAAGAAAGAAATATTCAATTTAAAGAAACAATTATAGAATGCTAAGAGAAAATATGATATAATTTGATTTATAATGTTAAGAGGAAGGGGAAAACAGAGGCCACATCACACATTAAAGATTTATAATAATTTTATCCTAATTTAATTATTTTATTATTAAAAAACAAAAGGTGTTAATAAAATGTTTTTTTTATTTTTTAAATAAATTTTAAAATGTTTAAAATAGCCTGACTTAACAATTTTTTTGTACCAATTTAAACAGCCCCATAGAAAGTGCAAACCTGCACTGTATTATAAGAGAAATACAATAAAAAGCAAGGAATTCTACTCACATGGAGGCATACAACCTTAGTTATAAGCAAGAGCTCACTCTGTCTCACACTGTAATGATATTCCAGAAATCACATTGAGGAGTCAGTCCCAAAAAGGGATTTCTTAAAAAACAAATCAGATCTCGAAGAAAGTCTTGGTTGAAACGTTCATTTACTTCATTAAATCCACAGAGTATTGGGTTGGAGCTATATATACTAAACCAATTGTTACCCAGGAAGCATTATGTTGTTATTGTTGTTGTTTATATGTAACTTCAAAGCGATTGAAACCAGTAAGTCAATTTAAGCACAAAATAGCCAGCTACTGACTGATAAGGGGATACTAGTGGTTGGGAGCTTAAATGTTGGCAAAATAGCAGGGCTCTCCTGGCTAATTCATTATCACACAGAAGAGCAGATACTAGTCGTGTAAACTTGGTTTCACTTAGCATCTCTGAGACTCAGTTACCTAGAAAAATGGCAGAATAACTGCGCCTTGCAGTGTGTATGGAAGGAAAGTCTCCCATTCCAGAATCTTGTGTAATGCCCAGAGCACAAATTGTTGGAGTTTGGGTCACTTAGGGTATTTAATGACTATTACGGAATGAGCATTTATGATGTGCCCAGGATAAGTGTTATCTTCACAACCCTCTCAGGAAAACATCTTATTTTTCATTTTGCTGATGAGGAAACTGAGGCACAGAGGCTAAGTGACCAGTTGGCTGAGATAATCAGTTAAAGGAGAGTTGAGGCCAAATTACAAGATGATCTATGCAATGGTAGAAATCAAGGACCGATCCTCATGCTCCATGGTGCTAATTAGATGCAATATACACAGACTGGATATAGAAAACTAGGGTCTGGCTTGGACGCCCAGCTTCCTTGATTTCAGGCTGAATGAGATTGGACTTCTCTAAATCCATTTTCCCGACTTTTATTTAGTAAAAAATATGCATTAATATCTCAGTATATTTTATAAACCCACAGTAGGTGTTGTAAGAAACAGAAAAATGTTTTAAAATTTGACACAGTCACTGTTCTAAACAGTAGTCATTCCACACAATGTGACTCTGCCAGGTACTATTCTGAGCACTGAGGATGCATAGATGGACCACAATCTCTGCCTTATGGAACTTCCTTTTTAAAAATAATTTTTGAAGAAAACCAACCATTTCTGTTGAGATACAATTTACATACCACAAAATTCACTTATTTAATCTCTTGACTCAACAATTTATAGTGTAGAGTTGCACAAACATGACCATAATTTAAGTTTAAAATACTCCCAACACCCCAAAAGAAACTTCATATTGTTAACTAATGTAAAATCTAAAGTTCCCCCCCCCAGCTGACTGAATTAACCCCCTCTTGGCAAAGAGGACCCCCAAAATAAAGCTGAGGTGCTGGCATGAGAAGGGAGGTCAGACAAGCCTCATCACATCCCCACCCTTCTCGGAAATGACATTTATAACTCTGTGCATGACAAAGTGGCAGCCACATGTTCAGGTCATCAGTTTATTTAACAGATCACTGGAGTCTGGGTGTGTATCTGGTGGCTTGTCTCTAACTCACAGACTTTCTTATCTTAACTTAAAACATTCCAAACCTTTAGACAAAGTTTCATGTCTCTAACCAATTACAAATCAAAGAATCTTTAAACCCACCTATAACCTGTAAGCCCCTCCTCCTTTGAGATGTCCCACCTTTTTAGGCTAAATGATGTATTGATTTATGATTTATGTGTAATTCCTGTCTCCCTGAAATGTATAAAACCAAACTGTAACCCAACCACAGTGAGTCCACTTGCTCAAGGCTTCTTGGGTATGGCTCTGGGCCAAGGTCCTCCTCAAATTTGGCTCAGAATAAACCTCTTTAAATTATTTTACAGAGTTTGACTTTTTTTTGTTGCCAATTTTCATTAGCAGTTACTCCTTATTTCCCCTTCCCCAACCCTAGGTAACCACTAATCTGTTTTCTGTTTGTATACATTTGCTATTGTTGGGACAAAGAGAAAACTTCTCATTTGCCTGTAAAAGTTTCCCACCAAAATCAACTCATAATAAAGCAGGTTAATAAGAGAAAAGCTATATAGATTTTATTGTTACCATACACACAGAATGATTGCCCAGTATCCCAATGAGGCCTAAATACTTACATGTCCTCATTTTAGAGAGGAGAGGGAGATGAAGAATATAGGTAATTTTGTTGCAGGGCAATAAGCGATTACTAAGAAGGAATAGATAATTGAGAGAATGAATAGATGGGGGAAAACAGACTGACTTGCAAGTGATTCTTTTTGGAAATTAAATTAAAAAATAGAAAGCATATGAAAGCATAAAGGTCACTGGTAAAAGTAAATATATAAACAAAATACAGAATATTGCAATATTATAATAGTGGTGTGTAAATCACATTTAATTCTGATATAGAATTAAAAAAATACTTTCAAAAATAAAAATAAAAATTAACCTGAAAGATAGGCATTTGCTAAGCCAGACCTGGTTGCATTCTTAATCTTCTTTCCAGCAACAGATATTGAGATGATAGAGGGAGAAAGAAAAAACAATTATTCCTCCTAATGGAAAGTCATGGGAGCAGGAAAGTCAGGTGGACATTTTCCACAGATCCTCTGACTGTTGCACAGGGGGTGACCCCATTGGCAAGATGGCAGACTGGGGGCCAGTGGGGAGGTGGCAACTGTAGGGCCTGTATTGCCCTGTGTTGATGACCACTGGGACAAGCAGGGGGACACCTGGGAAGGGACAATTGACTGGACTAGGCTGAAGGGCAAGGATCGTGTGTGAGCCCAGCTCCCTGGTTTCTGGCCCAGGTGGGCCCATAGGAGAAGTTGGCAAGAGAAATGATGGTGACTATCTGGACCTGTACCTGTAAGGTGCCTGTAGGCCTTGCAGGTGAGATGTCAAGAATGTAGTTCCAAGGGCAGCTATGCCCCAGAGCAAGATTTTGAGGGGTCTTGCAGGCAGGGGCAGAGTCTGAGGCCAAGTCAGGGGTACAGGGAGCAGGTATGGAGGAGATAGTGCCCATACTCGGAAGGTGAGCTCAGAAGTCTCTGTAGGCTCTCCGGGTCTCACCCTACCCAGCCTGAGGCCTCCCTCTCCACCCTTCTGTCCTCCACCTGGATTCTAAGCCCACACACGCCTCTGGAATTTTCCATGTAGAAATTGTCCTCAAAGGCCCACTCTGATTCTCCTGCTGGAGGCATTCTGTCTCCAGATCCACCATCTTTCACCCCTGGCTGGCTGGGATGGAGCCCCCTGCAGTGCCAGTCCCTCCTCCCAGAAGAGGCAGCAGCCAAGGAAAGAGACAGGCCTCCTGTGATCACTGTTCACCTCTCCCCATTGCCCACCAGTTCCAGACACACTCTATGTTTAACATTTTGAGGAACTTGCAAGTTGTTTTCCAAAGTGGTTGCATCATTTTATAATACCACCAGCAATATATGAGGGTTCCAATTGCTCCACAGCCTTGCTAACATTTGTTATCCAACACTTGTTGTTGTATGTCTTTTTAATAATAGCCATCCTAGTGGTGGGAGGGGATTTCACTGTGGTTTTGATTTCCATTTTTGGAAGAACTAATGATTTCAGGCATCTTTTTATGTGTTAATTGGCCATCTGTAGATCTTCTTTGGAGAAATATCTATTCAAGTCCTTTGTTCCTTTTTAAACTGGGTTATCATCATAAAGAATTGTAAGTCTTCTTTATGCATTCTGGATACGATCCTTTGTGAGATAAATAATTTGCAAATATTTTCTCTGCTTTGGTGGGGATGGTCTTTTCATTTTCTTGATGATCTGTTTGAAGCACGAATGTTTTTAGACTTTTCTTACTTACTTCCAAATTGTGGTAACACGTACACAATATAAAATTTACTATCATACTTATTTTAAGTGTATAAATCAATAGTGTTAAGTACATTCATATTGTGCAAATTTCCACCATCAATCTCTAGAACTTTTTTCATCTTCCAAAACTTAAACTATATATACATAAAATAACTGCTTATTTTTCCCATCTGTCTGCATTTTTTACTTTCTGTCTCTATGAATTTAGCTGCTGTAGGTACCACATCCAAGTGGAATCCTTTAGTGACTAGTTTACTTCCTTAAGTTTCAACATGTTGTATGTGTAAAATATGTCCTCACAATTTTCTTCCTTTTTAAGGCTGAATATATTTCATTGTCTATATATGCCAACTTTTCTATCTTCATTCATCTGGTGATGAAAAAAAAAGTTTAATTTTGATAGACCAATTTTTTATTATATTGGTTATGTTTTTGGTATAGTATCTAAATGATCGTTGCCTAACCCCAAATCATAAAGACTTACTCCTAAATTTTCTTCCAAGAGTTTTATTGAACTCTTACATTTATGTCCATAATACATTTCAAGTTAATTTTTATATGTGTTGTGAATATACAGTTGTCCCTGTGCCATTTATTTAAAAGCACTATTCTTTCAGCCACTGACTTGTCTTGACACCTTTGTTGAAAGTCAATTAACCACAAAAGTAAGATTCCATTTCTAAGTTCTCAATTCTGTCCTTTATTTTACCTTTGAATGAATGATGTGATTTTTCTGATCAGAATCATGTCTAGTACTTATGAAAACTGAGGTCCTAAGATCTCTCCCCTGGTAATTCTGATTCATTAGGTTTGGGGTAAGGCTGCATTTTATTCTTCCTCCAATCTTCCCTGCTCAGTTGACAGCAGCACCTTTTACCCAGTTACTCAGGCCCCAAGCTAGTATGTAGCCATAATAGTCACGAAACCATTCAGTCTTATTTTCAAATTCATCCTTCTATGCTCTGCTCTGGCATTGGGGCTGGAGCTCTCCAAACTACATTTCTCCTTTGCCAGCTGGTCTATATTAAGTTCTGAATTAAGAAGGAATTGAGAGGGAGACTGGAAAAATGGGGAAGAGAAAGACCTTGCCCCATCAAGTAGATTTCCTGTGGGGTTCCTAACTGCTGATGGCACATGGGCATTACCCTAGCAATGCTTATTCACTCTGGGACAGCAATTCCTTCCCAATACTAGCAATTAAATCCAGTTGTCAGTTTTAAGAATATTTTTAGAAACAGCTTCATGAAACTTCCAAAGAAGACACCAGCACCAACCAGCCAGCACCCTCTTCTAGGATTTCTGGGTTCCAAGCCCACAGGGCACTCTTCCAAGCTCAGAGACACCAACACCAACACTTCCTCATATATCTAAGTTTAGCTTCACAGGGCTTCTCTTTGAAGTTTGCAAATTTTAATAACCCCAATCTCTTCCCTTTGTTCTATCAACCCTAGGCTTGGTAGCTGCTTTCTGTAGTTGCTTCTTTCACGATTCTTTAGAGTTTGTTTTTCATTCTTCCAGTTACCTATATAACAACAAGCTAATAATTTTATATATTAAATTCTCTTTTTGGACTTCCACTACATGGAGGAGTAACTTGTTTTGGAATTTCTTATTGGAGAAGAGGTGATCACAAGACTATGGTCCCTGAGTAAACAAGGGAAGCTCTGTAATTGTCCCAGATTTCTGAATGCAGGTCATTCCTACCCCATGGCATAGACAGGGAGGGAGATAGACTGCTAGACCCAAGTACAATCCAGTGTGTTCTGCTGAGTTGAGGAGACAGAGACTACTGCTTGGACATCCTGCAACTAGAATTTGCAGAGCAGAATACGGAGAGATACATAAGAAAAATAAGTCCACAATTACACATAATAGTCCTCTTTAGTTTTTGGCTGTATACTAATCCGGGTATCCATGAAACCAGGCAAAGAACAAATGACTGGGAACTATAAAATGAACAATTCTTGGGACTGGGAAATGTCCATGTTCTAATCAATCTAAGTAGAGAGAACTAGTTGAATACCTAAGACATTCGGTAGATAACCCAGAAAAGCCAAACTTTAATAGTAGGGCTAAATTATCTTAAAGTAAAGACATTAATACATATACCCTAATAAAGTTTGTAAACAGATCTTGAAAGGATCAAACTTACCTGTAAGTAATTTAACTGGTCACCAATACAAACTTAGCTCTCTTTAAAAAAAGACAACACATCAAAAGAAAAAATTAGTCAATAGAAACCATGTTATTCCAAATTCTCCAAGAAGCTGACACCAAATGAGATTAAGTATGCAAGGATTTTATTAGGAGAAACACTTGTGTGCAAGAAAATGGGGAAAGAGACATGTAAGTCTTTACCTGGGGTTAGATGATGTAAGTCTAACCCTGAATGAAGGGAAGCAGAAGAGAGAAAGAGAGAGAGAGAATGAGAACAAATCCTCAGTGACCTATAAAACAACACCAAGTGGTCTAAAACATGTATAATTGGAGACTCAGAAGGTAAGCTGGACCTAGAACATATATCTAAAAAAATAACGGCTGGAAAAAAAATAATGGCTGAAATTTTTCCAAGTTTGATGAAAATTATAAACCCATAGATTAAAGGAATACAACAATCCCAATCTGGAAACCAAACAGAAAACCACACCAAAACACATCTGAATCAAATTGCTGAAAAAACAGTGAAAAAGAGACAAATGTAAAAAGTTTCCCAAAATTATGTACAGAAGAACAGAGATGAAAATTAAAATAGGTGTTTTTTTGTTTGTTTGTTTGTTTTTTTGTCAGAGATCATGCAAATCAAAATACAAAGGTATGGCATTCTTAAAGTTCTGAAAGAAAACTCTACCAAGGTAGAATTCTATATCTAGTGAAAATATTTTTCAAAAAAAATTTTCAGAATGAAGATTTCTTTCAAACAGACAAAAACCTTAGAGACTGTCACCATCAGACTAAACTACAAGAAATGTTTAAAGGAACTTTCACTCTAAGGAAAGCAAGTTTTTCTGAGTGTAGAAATACAATATCAGATGAAAACTTGGATCTATACAAGGAAAGAAGAGTGCCAAAAAATAGAAAATGTGAGTAAACAAAAAAGACTTTTTTCCTTGTTCTTAAGCTTCTTTAAGCTTTCTGTGTTGCAGTAATTGGTGTCGTTTCTGCCTCCCAACTGAACTCTGATGAAGCAGTCCTCGTCTTCTTCTCTCATCTATCCCATCAGCTCAGAGGGCTTTGTGGACCACATCGTATCACTCACTCCCTTCTGATGGCTTCCCATTATTCTTAAAAAACTAACAAAACAAAAAGGGACTACTTGTCAACTGTAGTAACTCTAGCACTGCTTTTCTCCCAGCATTACCCTCAAAGTCACTCTTCTTGCTTTCTCTAACGTGACCCCTGCAAGTTCTTCAACTATATCTTTTTCTCTGTCCACTGTCTAGCCTGCAAATTATGCCAGACTTTTGGGTTAGTTTCTACCACAGGATTCTTTTATACTTGCCAGTCCTCCCATGGAATCCCTTTCCCCCAGATATTGGCATAGTTACTGACTCTTTATTAGTAGGATCTTTGTTTCTGAGAATGTTTTCAACATTCCTATCAAAATCAGCAACCCATTTGTTTCTCCCCACCCTCAACACCACCACCATTCACTTTCTATTCTGCTACCCTGCTCAATGTTCTTCTAAACATCAGTATTGGACATTAAATCATTGGTTTATTTTCCTATTAGGTCTTTGGGTTCTCTAGAAGGCTGAATAATAGCTTCTTGAAGATGTTCACATCCTAATCCCTATTACCCATGAATACATTCTTATATGACAAAAGGATTTTGCAGATTAAATTAAGAATCTTGAGATGATATGGTTTTTGTGGATTATTTCAGGGGGCCCAAGGTAATTCCAAGGATCTTGAGAGGAGGATCACACTCACAGAAGGTGATGTGACAATGGAAGTAGAGGATTAGAAAAAGAGATGTATGTGGAAGACAGAGAAAGGAGCCATGAGCCGAGGAATGCAAGTAGCTTCTAGAAGCCAGAAAAAGAAGGCAATTGATTCTCTCCTGGAAACTTCAAAAGAAAACAGCACAGCCTATATACTTTAACTTTTACCCTGTGACACTAATTTTGGACTCTGACTTCCAAACCATAAGGTAATAAATGCGCATTGTTTTTAGCTCTAATGCTTGTGATGATTTGTTACAGCAACAGATTCTCACTGTAGAACTTAAGGCACATGAAGGGATTACATTATCTTTCTTTATTTTATATCCTACATCTATTGTCACCAAATCAGTTACATCAGCTCTTGCTTTAAATTATATCCAAAATCCAACAACTTCTCAAGATCTCCAACAGTGAGACCATAGTCCAAGCTGCCATTTCCTTTTACTGGGAATAAGTATCCCAAGACCTCCTAATTGGTCTCCCTGCTTCTGTTCCTGATCCATACAGTCTGTAGTCCACACAGCAACCAGAGGGATCTTCTCTAAATGTAAGTCACATCAAAGATGCCTGCTGCAAACCCCAAAGGCTATTTCTGTCACTCCAAGTAAAATCCAAATTACTTGCTGAGGCCTCAAAGCCATAATCTGGTCCCGGCCATAATCTGCCTCCTTGACCTCATCCCCAGATATTCTACTGCTCGCTCTTCTAATAAGGCACTTCATGAATATTTGATGGATACATGACAGAACTGGAGGTCAGAGGAAAGGGAGACCCATGAGGGCCAAAAGAAGTCAGGGAAGGATCCAGGAAGAATTTTTAATACAGTAGCACCTCCATAGTTGACCACCTCTTCTAGCTGACTTAATTTCCATAGACTGGACATGCACCACATGTACATATCAGTAAAGTAGGCCTAGTTCCTTCTGTTGACCAACACTGAATGTCAACTAGTTTGTTACAGTCCCTTGGGTGTACAACTTACAGAGGTTCCACTGGAAGAAAAGGAGAAAGGAATATTCTATACCAGGGGTGGCGAACACGCAGCTCTCAAGCCGCATGCGGCTCCCAGCCAAAATGAATGCAGCTCTTTGCCTCTTATCATTATTTTGTATACTGTGGCTCTTTGCCAAGTTTGGATTTTGTTATGCTGCTTCTGAGGAGGGACCTCTGAGGAGAGATCTCTGAGCGCGT